>PVIC010000906.1:0-52041 GCA_004025085.1 Thryonomys swinderianus | reverse complement strand
TTTATACAAAATGGAGTAATAGTCTAACACAAAAAGGATGAATTTGAGTCACTTGTAAGAAAATGGATGCACCTTGAGACCATATTATTAAGTGAAATAAATTAGATGCTCAAAACTAAATATCACAAGGTTTCTTTATATGAAAAACCCAACATATAGATAGAAAGCAAAATAAAAGAAAGATAATAGGGAAAAAGAGATGGAAAGATGGTGGGGTATAGTCAGGGAAGGGAATAGGAGGGGATTTAAAAAGAATTAAGTTGAATTATAACTTGTACCACCTATTCACAGGGAATGCAATCATGTACTGCAAACTTGTGCTAGTAAAAACTTTTTAAAAGTAAAACAGATGCAGGTGGTAAAAAAAAAAAAATGTTGAATTTTGAGGGAGTACATAATGTATCCAAGTGGAGAGGCTTCTAATATATTATAAATTGGGCTGGATCCATCTCCCAGAGACATCAAATCACATAGGCCTTCAGAGGCTGAACCATTCCAAGAAAACTCATCATTGTTGAGTAAAAGGTTAACTTTATAGATCTAATTGAACTGGCTTTAAGAAATCCACATATATATCACAGGTCTCTTACCAGGCAGTTTAGAATACAGGGCCAACTGCCCACAGTCACCCAGAAAACAGGAAGGAAACACTAAAACCAAGCATTAAACCAACTTGCCTTTCTGATTGAACATTAGAATCACCTGAGGATCTTTAAAAATTAATAAAAATAGCTGCCTGAGTCCCACTTCACCCAGATTAAGTTAAAATGTCTAGGGACTTGGGGGTTATCACTATTTTCTTGGAGCATTATAGATTACTGTAATATATAACTATGGGTTTTTTTTAAAAAAACAGAATTTGTTTCAAGCTATAAAATTGTATTGATGGAAAATTTTACTTTTTCTTCCCTCTTCCCTGGAAATTGAAAGGGTATATGAGTGATCTTACTGTTTTTCCCTCATCCCTGATCATCTTGGAAACTGACGAGGAATAGCAGTTGGATGCATAGTTGTGTTCCATTTGGAAGGACCGACTGGGGACAAAAAGAGCCCACTGGGGACCCAGAAGGAAGGGGGATGAGTAGATCAGACCCCAGGGATGACAGTCTTGCTGTGGCTACTGATTCATTTGGTTAGCATTTCTTTTTTTTTTTTTCCTCCTTTGCCATGAAAAGTATTCAAATACAATAAACATCAGAGCTCTGAGGGTGCAGAGTCCTGGCCTCTCCCTAAAACACTTGTTGGTAATGAGGATGAATAAGAGGACATTGCAAAGTAATGTAGTAATTCCTCAAGTCCAGGTGCATTTTCCAGTCCTCAAATTACCCCTAACATTTACCTGACTCTCAGGGACATTCAAAGGATAGGCACACTAGTAAACCTAAGGGCTGGAGACTCTGCAGAATGATGTCAAGTAAATTAGGCACAAATAAGGGGGAAGGTCCAAAATTAATTTTTAGACTATTTCAGGACAGCACATACAATCATAGGAGTGGTGAACAGCTGGCCTTAAATACTAGATTGAATGACTGAATGAGCGCACTTGACAACCCACCACTGTGTGCTTTTAAAGCTACCTCCCCAGTGACAGGACACATTCCCTGCTTTGTAATGGCAACTTCACTTCCCTAACTGCTCCTCTTCAACCTCATACCTGCCAGGTCTCCCAGGAAAAGCCTGAGACATGATCAGCCCTATCCCCCCATTTTACAGAAGTGGAAACTGAAGTCTGGAGAAAGTCAGTAATCTTCCCCAAATCAAGACACTAACTAGTGACGTAAATGGGATTCAAAGGCAGGTCTCCTAACCTCTAATTGCCTTTAATGTTCAGTTCACCTAACTTTGTGTCCCTGCCCTGGACATAGGAGGGAAAACATCAGAGGATACTGATAATATTACAGGAAGCTGATTTCTTTCACTCTTCTAAATCCTTGGAATTTAAAGATAGGAAGTAGTAAATCATCCAGAAGCTTGTCAGAAATGCAAACTCAAGCCTCACCCAGAACTATTGAATGAATCAATATCCGCATTTTTAACAAGACCCAGTTATTCTAATAGAGTCACTTTTCAAAAAAAAAAAACACAAAAATCAGTTACTTTTCTAAATCACCATTTTGATAGTCATCATGCATTCATGTATTTAACATATGCTGTGTAAAGTAGAATGACAGGCTTTGAGGTTATACCACAATAAAAACAGAATGTGTTTTAATAATTTCTTAATTCAGAAAAATATCAAGTCCAGGTATTTAGTTGGATCTACTAATACATGTGGATATAAGGGTCTGATTACCATATCAAAATAATTTTAGATTTAAATGTTGTGTTATGTATGATAAAAATAAAAATTGAGACACCCATAATCCCACCCATAATCCCATATCCCATTGATTTTCAGTATTCCAAATCACTTCCACCCATATACAAACCCTTTGTTTGCATCAAAGCAATAATTTGGGATTAACTCTGTGTTCAAGACAGAAGTGAGTACCAGTTCCACTGTCATTCTTGTCAAACTCCTGGCACAGAATATGTTTAGTGCTGTAGTAATTGTTATATCCCTCCAAATTTCTCTGAATTTGTTTGTTATCAAAAATATAATCATTGGGGCCGGAGGGTTAGCTCAGTGGTTCCGGCGCCTGCCTCACAAGTGCAAGATCCTGAGTTCGATCCCCGGTAACTACATACAATGCTGGACGTGAAGACTCACGCCCACCAGCAATCAATACCACATACCACAGTGCTGGGCGTGGTGGCTCACGCCTGTCATCCCAGCACTCAGGAGGCAGACAGGAGAATTGCTGAGTTTGAGGCTTGCCTGGGCTACATAGTGAGCTCAGAGCCAGCCTGCACTACAAAGTGAGACCCTGTCTCAAAAAATAAAAATAATTTTAAAAAAATATAATCATTGCTGGGCACAGTGGCTCACACCTATAATCCCAGCACTCAGGAGGCAGAGGCAGGAGGATTACTGAGTTTGAGGCTTGCCTGGACTACATAGTGAGCTCAGGGCCAGCCAGAACTCCAAAGCAAGACCCTGTCTCAAAAAAAAAGAAAAAATACAGTCATCTGTGATACGGATTTAAATAAGCTAAGCCAAATCTGATGCCTGCCAATTTTCCTTCTCCTTTCTCTTACTAACACTGAAGTTTGGTTCAAGAGTTTTGGCTTTTCCTTGTTTCTTGGCAACAAAACTTCCGGAGGAAGTGCAAAGGCAAGGTCAGATACAACGACTTAACAGAACAAAGGCAGACAGGGTAAACACTGCACACAGGCAAACATAAAACCTGTGAATTTGAGAACAATGGGCCCCATTTTACTGACAGTATTTATCAATACCAGATGTCAGCCCCTCTGTTCTCTGTTCCAGTGATGTCCTTGTGTGCTCTCATAACAGCATTTATAACTTTTTGGCTGACAATGTTAATTGCAGATTGTAAATAAAATCAAGTCTGAACTCATAGAAACAAAATTTTGGAGTAAATATTACAGTTGGAGAGAGAAGCAATACATGTTCGAAGTTGCAACAACAATACAAGCCAGGATGTGACAGAGCAGCCAAAGAAAGAACAAAGACGGTATGCACAACAGATACTCAAAGGAGAATGGGGAGGGGTGTTGTCTTTCCCTCTCTGAAGACTGGCCCTTTTTGATATCTATTTTCATAGTAGGGAAAAGATGCCACTCCACAGTTATTAGTGATGGAACGACAGAAAAAAATTATTTTTCATACAACTCCACATTCCCAAGAGAGGTATGACTGACCCAGTTTCAATCAGGTGTTTCTATACCATTCAGCTATGGCCAGGACTTCTTAGCAATACTTGACTGCCAGGACTATAATCCATACCTATGAACCATATGGAGGACAGGAGTCAATTCCTTAAATAAAGGCTTTGTTGGCTTCTGAGCTGAGCAGATATACCACAAGTTGGTCACCTGCCAGTGACACACATCACCAGGGAAATGCAGTGACAAACATAACGAGCATCAGTCAGCAGCAACGCCAAGTCTAGAAACGTCTGCCTGAGCCAAGTACCTGGATGGAAATCTGTGTCAGTTTTCCACAGGCAAAGCAGCACTATCCCAGAGGAATTCAGAGGGAACAGATGCTCATGAGTAAAATACTGGAATCCTCTCAAACTCACCTTCTTCCATTTCTTAACTCTGTTTGGAGCCCTGCATCTGTCCCTGTTTTATTATTTTAGTACCTTCTTCTACAGATCACCGTGTCCCACTGTCCCACTAGGGCTCCTTCACTTGGAGTGTAAGTTACTTCACTTCTGCCACGAGTACATCTGGGTCAGGAGCAAGAAGTTGTCGAGCCGCTAGTCAGGATTCTACTTCCCCCTTCTGCTCCCTTCCTTGATATTATCTTTTAAAAGATTAATACACAGGGAATGACTCAAGTAAGAACTACATATTTAAATGCAATTTATACTGAGTCTATGGAGATGGGACTGGGCCAATTCTGATAAATGGATAAAGACATCATAAAAGAAACCTGCTAAGTTAGGTTAATTATATGGTGATTATTAGTAGCAAGTTATATTGGTAATTATCAACTTATACATTATTCTTTAATTACTCTATCAACTAGTATCACCAAATCAGTTACATTAGGGTGCTTTTGCCTCCAAGTAAAAGAAGACCTATAAATGCATCTTTTTTTTCAAACAAATTTAGTTTATCGGTATATGTTAGGTGTGCATTATGATCACATTCTTCACTGAGAGTTTTTACCTGTACATGATGTATCTTGATTCTTATTTTTTCTCATTCCTCTGCCCTCCCTATATATATATAAGCTTTGTTTCCTCCTTTCCTTTTCACTATCAAACTCATTCTTTCTCTTCTTTGTGTTCCTCTGCACCGCCCCCCTCCATTTTCTCTTTCCCTTTTTTCTTCCTATTTCCCAGTACTTATACATTCTGGACTCATTTACACCTTCAGTTTCTCACACTAGAGAAATGATATGGTATTTATACATCTGTGTCCTATTTATTTCACCTACGAGTATGGCCTTGGGGTTCATCCATTTAGCTATAAACGTTTCTAATTTATCATTCTTTATGACTGAGTTATACTCCACGTTATTTTTTTTAAATCTCCTTTTATCCAGTCTCCAGTTGATGGGTATTTGGGCTATTTCTAAGATTTAGCTATTACAAAATGTGCTTCTACAAACATGGGTACACATATGTCACTGTGATATGACCCTTTTAATTCTTCCAGGAATATGCCCAGCAGGGAAATAGCAAGGTCAAATGGAACCTCTAATCCTAACTTTTTGAGGAATCTCCACACTGATTATAACAGTGGTTGCACCAATCTACTCTCACACCAGCAGTGGAGAAGGGCTCCTTTCTCCCCACATCCCGGCAGCATTTGTTATTAGCTGATTTCTTGTTAGCAGCCACCCTTTCTTGAGCGTATCTTAAGTAGTAAGAAGTCATTATCATGGAAGGGAGGTCACCGTGAGTAAATTTTAGGGTTCAATGACTCAAAAATGTCATTAAGCTACAAAATCCTTTCTTTTTACCCTGAGTTTCAGTCTCAGCAAGTTGGTTTGCTCTCTTAGCTGGTTCATCTCAGCATGGCTGTCACAATCCTAGGAGTGAAGAGTATATAGCAAACACACATTCTTGTGGGGAAGATAGCTGTGGTTGCGTTTGTCACCCAATCCAGAGTTCTCAATGGAAGCAAAATTTTGCCAAACACATCTGTTTCCAAACTGAATTATTCACGAACAGAAACATTTTTGAACTGAGACACTGCTGTAATCATTTTTTCTATTCCTGGATTTATAACTAGAATGATATGTGTGGCCACTGACAGCGTCCTCTACATGTCTGGGTGAGAAAGCTGAGCAGAACTCTCCGAAGCGGCCTTTCTTCACCTCGGCCATAATGGTAAATTTCAAAAAGTGTAATATCCCTAGAATGGTGGATTTAAGCATTCAGAGCCTGTAATTTCCATTGCCTTGCCATTTAATTTACCAGTCTGTCCTCTATAAAACCCAAGCGAATCTTGGAGAATGATGTGGATTATGGAAACTTGCTAAGAGCTGGCCCTAATTACACTTGCTTTGCCAGATGAGTATCTCTGATTCTGACGGATTAGCATTGCTCAGGCACACTGTTTGTAGCAAAGAATCTGCATGTGTTTTTTACAATCTCTACCAGGTAAGAATATCAGAAACAGTTTGTTTCACTCACAACAGATGTTAATTACATTTACAATCGTACCCCAGGGCATTTTGAATCCAGTGTGTAACAAGCAGTGGCAATATGCTGCAGGCGTTATTAAATGGATCCTTTCATATAGTGGTATAAACACACAAGACACAGCTCCAGGGGCTCACATCGTTCACAGTGGCCCAGTTAGAGGCGGCTGCCACCCAGTTACTTCATGATCCCCCGAGCGAAAGAGAAGCAGACAAGAAGTCAGCATTGTGACACGAGGAATTCACTGAGGACCAGAAACCAAGAGAGCTGATTTTACGGATCAGGAGGCGGGAAAACTATGACATCCAGGAAATCTACCTGGATGTCTCAAAGTAAAATCAGTAAATACAGCAGTCACGGCGTAGCACCGATCCAACAAGTAACCTGGACCAGATGAGGGAAAGGCAGCGTAGAACAGGTGATGAAAGCGTATGAGTGTCCATCTCTGCCTTAAAAGCAGTTGCTAACACAAGAGCTTTAGCTCATCCCATTTGCCGGCCTCGTCAGTCTCCCCAGAGAAAAGCCCTGCAGAACTGGAGAGGGCGATCACCGGAACGCACAGGGTGCAAGCGAATCGGCAGTGCATCCTCCACCCTCTCCTTCAGGGCCCACCGCCTGGTTTCCCTGCCTGCTGGTAATGTCGGCAGCTGGTGACTATGAGCTGGATCCCTCTCCAGTCACTGCTGTCTGATGGGGAACTTGTTTACCCAATGCCACACTTTCTTCTTAGGGATGGCCTATATCCGGTGACTGAACAACTTGGGCGCGTACGGCTGATAGAAGACTCTGAAGGGCTATTGCAGCTGCACAGACACTGCAGTACTGGTGAGGCCTTTCTCACGATGGCATCATAATTCACATTTTCCGATATGGCTATTCCAAAAAGCATGGATCTCAAGAGACGAACACCCCGATAATTTTCCTGCAGGCAAATCCCCATCTCATAATCTATCTCCCAAGGAACTCAAAATGTGTTGTTTCACTTCATCCTCACTACAGTTTTGTCTTTGTCATTATTTTAATCTTAAACCCTCAGATGTTCTGCACGATCTCTGATTCTACAGCCTACGCTCTTGATTAAACATGTATCAGCAAAGTAAAATTCCTGTGCTAGAATTAGGCAACTAGCTACTGAATGAGATTCTGGGTGCAGCTACTTGAGCCTTAACTTGCATAGTGCGTCTTTTCATCGTCTGTTCCCTGGAAACTTCCTAAGTTTCAAAGGAAAAACTGCACCTCAGCTCTTCGCCCCAGGGGCTGTAAGTCTTCAGATTCATTTCTCTGGGTTCTAGGGGTTGTCCACTAGGCAGCTGCAGTCATATTCCACGCTACTATACCTGTGACAATGTGTAGAGGAGTCTCCATGGCTTCATAAGATGCCACCCTCAATGCTGGGAGTCCCAGAGTCAAGGTATTTGGCCTTTTTCATACACAGAGTCTGACCTTGATTTTATGAATTCAGTGGTTTAATAAGTAATGCTTGTCTAGGAAGTTACATGATGTCACAAGTCTGTGTCAGGTCGCATTACCTTCTCTTGAGTAAGGCTAGGTACCTCATATCTCTCAAGTTCTGAGCATGATATAAACATGCTCACTGATAATAGATTTGCAGACCTTACCATGACAGAGGAAAAAATTGTTAGTTTCTGTAGGTTACTTAGAAGTCCTCATCTTTTTGCTTTTTTCCGGGTACAAAGAATCAAACTCAGGACCTTGTGTTTGCCAGGCAAGTGTGGTGCCACGGAGTGACATCCCCAGCCCAAAAGTCCTCATCATTTATAACTTTATAACTTTATCCTCTGAGTGGTCTGAGGGTCGGAGGGCTTTTCAACTTCTGCACCTATATGAGATTTATAAGTAACCAGCCAGAGCGTTGGAACATATTTAGTTATTTTGCATAAGAACTTCCCTTATACAACTTCCATATATAGCTTACCTGGCAACCCCCTTTTCTGCCACTGAGGCACCAGTGCAGAACGCCCTCTGATAAGTGCTCTTAGCCCCCTAACTGGTGGCTTCCTGAGGCAATAAAATGAAAGATCCAGGAGCTGCCAGTCCCCAACTCTTACACACACTCATCCCCTAAAGTCTCTCCGACCTACCTCCCACTACTCCCAACCATTATTCCTCTGCTTGGAAGATCTGTCTCCTCCTCACAACTCACATGCTGACCTCAAGCCTGTCTTTGTTCTTCCATGTCAAATCCCATCATTTTCCCCTTGACTTTCAATTCATAGTTGTTGCATCCTCCCCAAGATTCCATTTCTGGAGAGTCCTTTGCACTCACATCATTTCTGAAGTTTTACCAGCATGTCCTGTGCAGATATTAGACCGTAATCAGCAGACTTCGATGGAGTCAGTTGTAGTTTTAGAATCAGAACACTATTTCAAAATCACATTCTTCCATTTACTGCAATGTAATTCCAGGGAAGTACCTTTATCTCTCCAGTATCCACTGTCCTCATTTGTGAAGTGGTGACAATAGAGTTCAGGGAGAGTTAATGAGGTGCTGTGGTAGAGAGTAACCTTTACATTGTAAAGTGCTGTATGAATGTTAGCATTTTTGTATGGTACCTCTCCAATGGGCTCTCTGAGATCACATCTGCTTCCTTTGTCTCTGGGTCACATACAATGCCAGTAACACTGTAAGCTAATCTTGAACATAGAGTTTAAAATGAATAAGTGAAAAACACTGGCCCATGAGGATTAAGGTGAAATCCTAAACACAATAAATCTATTGTAGATACTGTTCCACAGGGTGAATCTAAAATATCCTCTACAGGGAAACATCCTGACAGAGCGTGAACATCCATTTACTACCCATCCCTGCAAACCTACATAGGGAAGAGGAACAGCCAAACACATCCAATCCGCCTTCTAACAGTGAAACATCACAGCTATTATGGGATGTGCCAGACTCTGGAACCCTGATAAGCTTTTCCCTAAAGAGCTAATATCTTTAAGTAACCAGCGTTTAAAAAACATCTCTTAAGAAATAATTTTCAACTGAAGGTATTATTTGTTCCTCCTCAATATCTGATGCAACCCTTAGTGTTTTCCATTGCTTTCTAGCTGTGTCAGATTTCCCTAGAAGACAGAAATGAAAGTGATGACTAAGAAGTTTGCGCTCAAATTTCAAATGTTTGACCTAAACATCGATTTCCCCACCCACCTCCTCCCATTCTTGTCCCTTTGCCATGTAAAGGGGAAAATTACCATTTTTACACAGTATGAAGTCTTAAGCTTGCATCATTACTTGTAAACGTGCAATCTTTAAATACAAATTTAGTTCATTTAGTTGAAACCATCTAGAGATTAACCTGAGAGAATTCAGACTATTTTCTATTTCCCTGGTAATCTCCTAAAAATAAAGAAAAGGTTTCATGTCAGAAGTGTACTAATTTCAGCCTACTTGCCCTTTGTCACTTAGAGACAACTAGACGTGAACCTCTCTCCCCTGCACTTTCTGAATTGCAATCTTACTTACAAGTCAAATCATTCTATGCCCTATGTCTAGAGTGGAAAAAGTATTGGAAAAATAAAATGACAAGAGGAAGAAAATAGTAATATGGAGACTTTCTTCAGGCCATCTCAGCATAGTTTAATATTTCCCTCACAGAAACAGGATGAGATTTCTCAATTGAGTATTTTTCATAGATGGCCCAAATTTTAGTAATACAGACAGTACTTTGATGGACAGCTAAGCAAATTGAATGGTTATAGTGATGTATTAATGTAGGACATTTTCCAGGGAAGTCTATTCCAGAAATGATTACCATGCAGTCAAAATCTGCTGTAGTTTAGCCAACATTTTGGTCCTGCTCTCATTCAGGCAGATTCCCTATGTGTCCATTTCTAATAATATTCAATTAAGTCAGCCAAGGTAGCAAAAGATAGAGTGTTGGAAACCAAATGCCCACTAAGGGATCTTTCATGTGGTGGAATGAGACCACCTGTGGAACTCTACATTTTCTCAGAGTATTTACTGGAAGCCAGGCAACGGAACTATAAAGCTAACAAAATCACTCCTGAACATGGGACATTCACGGTCTTATCCTTATACTTATCATTTTAATATGTCAGGTAATGACATAGATGAACAAGGGTGGGATGGAGGTTTAGGGCGATCAACATTTATCAACATTTATCAGACAAGTAGGAACTTGATGGGGAAATGAAAGAAAAAGGGCCAGGAGAGAAGCATAAACAAAGAAGCAAGACGATTAAGAGGATGCCCAGTGAAGAAAATAAGCAGACATTTTTTCTTCCATATATGTGGAACCCAAGGCCTTCCTGGTGAAGTATCCTAGCATTCTCCTCTTTACCTCACCCACCTTGGACAGGGTCTTATTAATTCTCCAAGCAGCTCAGGCTGGGCGCAAACTTGTGATCCTTCTGCCCCAGCCTCTAAATGCTAGAATTACAGGCATGTACCCCTCTGCCAAGCTCACATATGTATTTGTACATGCAGTGGTCATGTGATGGAGCTCAGGTTGCTCTTTTGCAACCTTAAGGGAGCTCTGGCCCTGAAGTGCTCCGACGAGGTTGCTCCTGAGGCCCTGGCAGCCCAGGATGCTCTGGCCTGTAGCACCTGCTGTTCCGTTGGCCACAGACCAGTCTCACAGCTCCCTCCATCAGCATGCCCAGAAATCTGGAGCTGGGGCAGCTTCCCTGGGCCTGGGGTGAGTTGGGGAAGGTGCTCCTGTTCTCTTCCCAGTTAGTGGCCCACTGTGTGAGAGGTTTAGCAGGGTTCCACATCTTCAGGAATACTCTGAGCGACGGGCTTCTGGGTTGCTTCTCAGACGCCTGTTTTGCCATCTGGATTCCCTCCAAACTGAAGGACTTAGGACCTGCCTAAGTAAAGGCTTGTCCAGGCTGGGGAGAAAAATCACCACTGCTTCCTCAGAACTGTCACCCTCCCTGGGAGCCTCCAAGCTCTGTAATGTACCCCGCCAATCTCAGCTTCCTGAATTCCTTTCTCTCCCAAACAGACACACCCCTGGCTCTGGCCCTAAACTCCCATGCTCCTAAAACAGCCTAATTGCCTCAGTCCTCGCAGAGGACAGGAGGAAGCCCAGCCGGGGCCCCTGCTACATTGTGTCTCTTTCATTGTGTTTGCTTTCAACACCCAAATTGATAACAGCAGACACTGATGGGGGTAGGAGGATGCAGCAGAAGAGGGATGAGATCTGCACGAGGCCCTTTTTGTAAGCGCTTGAGTAATTTTAAATGTTGCATGTGCATATGGATTGTTTACTCAAGAAGTGTAATTATTTCTGGAATATTCTTTAGGAAGAAAAGTGATATTTTAGAGCTCCAGAGTTTCAATATTTTCCCACAATCCAATATTGAATTGTTATCTTTGTACTCAGATGGTTTGCTTGAAATTAAACCTATAAACTCAGTTCAGTCATGATTAAAATAGATCAAAAAAAAGTAGATCTCAGACATGAAAACTACTTTAAACCCTTCAGTTTTGTAACCCAACTTTGTCTCCGTTTCCACATCCTTGAAACGTGAATAATTACAATTTCCATTTCACAGATTTAGTGTGAGGTTAAAGGAACTCATGTGTATGAAGGACTTGATGTCTGCCACATAGTAAATGTTCATAATCAGTATCTTTATCAGTTGCTACTTATCACTGTCATCTTTTGCTACAGTATGTGATAAGAAGTTTCAGGTTGTAAACCATGCCTCTAAGAAGCATGACACATGAATTTAATGAGAAAAATGAAGGGCTCAGTGGTAGAGCACTTGCTTAGTTTACAAGAAGAGGTCCTGGATTTGACTCCCAGCTCTACTAAAAAAAGTGTGATTTTATTCAAGTAATAAAAAATTTTCAACTTTAGGATATGTAAATTCTGGGGATCTTATGTACAGCATGGTAAGCATCGTAAATAATGGCATATTACATACCAATTTGCTAAGAGTATAGATGTATACAGACATCCACCGTGGTGTATAACTATGTAAAATTATGAATGGAATAGTTAACAGTTGTGGTAACCATATGAGATCATTACACTGAATAACATGAATACATACAATTTGTATTTGTTAATTCTTCCTTAATAAAGCTGGAAAAGTGAATTTAAAGGCTTTCAAAACTTCTGTCTCCAACTTATTAAAGAAATACATCCTTTCCCATGAGCCACCTGCGGTACAGAGGACAGAAGCAGGAGCTGTGTCAAGGACCCAAGCTCAAGCCCTTGCTCTTCCAATAAACTGCCAGTTGGCTGGTGGGCAAACCACCAAGGTCACTGTCTTTGAATTTCTTCACAGAAGTGTCATCGGGCCCAGAAGTTAATGTATGTTGTGAATGGGGTTTATACCCACTAAAACCTTGCATGTTGGAGGTACACCAAACCAAAAGTTCTGTACATAGTTGATGACCTATTAAGTAGAATAGCTAAATTAAGCCAACTAAGTGACAAACATCTGGAACTTTCTATAGTGCTATGAGAAAGTTTTGGCTTTTATAAATTCAGAAGTGACTAAATTAAGTGCTAAGGAAAACATTTCCTACCAGCATACTCTCTCAGTGAGGCCCCCCCTGCCCCGCACGCCCAGATCCTTTTATTCAGACATGTTTTCTGGGATCCAGATCTGGATCCTTTCACTTCTCTGAAAATATCTTGTCTCTTTCCAGTCTGGGACACCAAAACATACTGCAGGTTTCTATAGTGCAACCTACAGCTACTTTTAATCAGCTCAAAGAAATCTTAGGGAACCAAGTACATCGATTCGCTGACATCAAAATAACACAGTCTCTCTAGGCTGCAGTTTCCTTACCAGGAAAATGACATCTCAGATTCTAAAAGTCAGGAACTTGACACAAGTGTAAACAGACTTTCGCTGTTTCCTATCGCTCTGTCTTTTCTGAGTAGTTCTGGGAACTTCCACTCTTAGATTCCTGCTGAGATCCACCTCCCACCCAGCTTCCAGGAGTCTTGAAGAAGACAGTAGCTGAGTTGCTCGAGTTCTCTGGTGCACAAAGCTGCCGTGTACCTTGACCTGGCCTACCTGTACCAATAGGGCCCTCACACAGGGTTATTAATAAATTTTTACTTAGTGAAGAGACAAAGGAAAGAATGTGTGGATGAAAGGATTAGCTAGTTCATTCAACAAATGTTTACTGACTTTCTATTATATAAAGCAGATTGTGTTTCCTAAGAACCTAATCCACCTGTTCAGTGGAGGTAGAGAGTCCTCTTGGGCCGCCTGAGGAAGTAAAGCTTGACTGAGACCTAAGGGTGGCAGAGGGAAATCTGATAAAAGCGGAGTCATGAAGAGAGCAGGCCCAAGGCCTTGCAGTGGAAAAGAAGGAAGAAATGGCTGGATAAATGAGCGCGTGGATGGAAAGGACTGAGGCATGCATGAGCGCCACGGCCTTATCCCTCATCGCTGGCACTTCCTCAGACTGGCTTTCTTTCTCATGTAGCACATTTCCATGGCCAGAAACACGTGGTGTGTTTGCTCAGTCTATAAAGCGGGTATGAGTCCCAGACGCCTACTGCTGTGGTTAGAAAAGAATTTTGTTACGTTTATATAAAGTTCCTTGGTTTCTGTGGTATGGGAAGCACTTGTTATTCAAATAGAGGACTGAGAAACTGCAAACTTTTGCCACCTCAGAGGAGCCTTTTCTTTCAGCTTCTCACAAATTCATCCCCATTTTTTCTAATTAGTAGTTTCTATTCCAGCCTTCTCTATTATCAACATAATTGCGACAGCTTCCCAAATGGGCTATAGCAATCTAGCTTTTTGGTTTTGAACTTGGTTACTTTGCAACAAAGTCTACTAAATACAGCATAAAATTTAACCATGCCTTTCTCTCATAAGGTAAAAATCCTCAAGGGAAATATGTTTATTAAGTAGAAAGAAGAAAAACTTTTGCCATTCCTGAGAAGGGGGTATGAACTCTGTAAATGTCATTACTGACTAACTTTATCTATTTTTGGAAGGCCCTGGGGGGTTTTAGGGCTTCCCGTATGGTATATTAAAAAATGACATTCCTCTGAAAAAGTAATTCAAAGCCTTTTCTTCCTGGAGAACTCACCTAACACAATCGTAACTGGAGTGAGTGGAAATTCCAGGTGCCCAGATTGCAAAACTTTCAGTTGCATCCCACCTGATGCTGGGTAATACATGTCCCTGCACCTTTTTTTCAGATCACGAATCAGTAGTTTTCTGCAGGCCTCATGGCTTATGACTGTGTCTTTTTCTGCAGGCCTCAAGACATGACTGTGTCTTTCCTCTCGTGTCCCTCACAATTAATTCAGTTCATACCCGGTTTAGGTCGGTAGAGTTGGGCTCTAATTCTTTCAGTGTGACTCAAGGAAAGTGGCTTTTGAAAAGGCATCTATAGTATGTGGTATTCACTGGAGTAGGTGGGTACCTCACCAGGGAGGAAAGAGGGCTGGCTGTGGTTTTCAAGTTCCACCTGTGTGTAAAGACTTCGCATACTGCAAATTTGTCTTTCTCCATGCCAGCTTGAAGACATTAAATGAAAGCTAGATAATAGGAGGTAAGGAGGAAGGGATCAAGAGGTGTGATGAGAGGGGTGGTGATGGGCGGGAAAAGGGACGCAAATAGGACTTAAGATGTGTTATGTACACGTACCAACTCCTTGCAGGGAATGTAAACGTGTACTATAAATATGCACTAATAAAAATAATTTTTAAAAACGTTTACAATAGTGGCTCATTATGTGAACCACTACTTTTCGGGTGTTTCTCATAATAAATGGTTACAAAAAGAACAAAACAGCACAACATTCTGGATACAACTTTATTTCCTCTGCGTCTCCACCAAAGACCAATAACTAGGGAACCTTTGCATTGAGCTTCCTGCTCTAAATCTGTCCTGAATGACAGCTCCTTTGTCCCACTTAATTAGAAGTAAGCTGTGAGTGTTGCATCTTATTTAAAGGAACTGTTCTCGGTATGATACAAATTAGAGGTTCATTTCTTCTGCGAAAGAAATTACATATTAACTGGCATTATGATGTTATTTTTACCCTTTATTTAGAAAGGAAAGTTTCCAAGGACTATGAACTTGCGATGGTGATATTGGGAGTAAATTTTATTCCTATATTTAAAAGACAAATAAGCAAGTATGGAGTCATAATAGTTACATTTTTTAATCCTGCAACCAAGTATTTTATGATCATATGAAGTCTAAATCACAATACAGATATGTAAAGTAAAACACTGAAAATGAGTTTTTTAAAAGCCATTGATACAAATTTTATAAAGCTATTGAACATTTACAAAGTTAATGGTAATTCACAGCATACTCATGGAAACGATGAGGCTAAAAAGACATCAGCTTCTTAGGAACTGTTATACAAACTCCACATTCTATCTGTGCTACTTGTGTGTCCTGAGGGTTATTCTACTCCCACTTAAAAACCGTCCTCTAAGCGGATGTCTTCTAATAGAGGCAATGCCAGGACAGACTGACTTTTCTTTCTTTCCTGCGGAGTAGAGGAAGACCGAAGGACATATGGAGGAGAAACCACTGATATCTCAAGACCCAATGCCAATATTGACCCAAGCACTTTTCCACCCTACCCTACAGCTCAGTCCCCTTATCAGACTGCCTTTCTGGGCTCTGGATGAGAAAAGGAAGCATACCCCTTATGCTTCAATAGAGCATCCATATTTTTTTAAACTTAAAACATGTTGGAAGATATGGGTTATTTTGAACTAACAGGATGAATTCATGAAAGTCCCCTTTATGCTTCGATATAATTCACAGTGTAGTTTTAAAAAGTAGTTTTTATTACTTTCAAAATAACGGTCCAACTTTAGGATAGGCCAGCAAATGACTGCATTTGTGAATATCACTTTCTTAGTGATGAAGGAAGAATGACTTTGATTAACCACTAAGTTCTAAAATGTCAGCTTGGAACCCATTTGTTCTTTCTATGCATTTTAATAAAATTCTACTCCCATGCCAACATAATAGTGATAGCTTTTGCCCAGTCTCTACTAACAAGTTTACTACCAGCCTTTCCATGTTTTTATACATGTGTATGTGTGCAGACCCGAGGGTCACACCCAGGGCCTACCGAGGGCTCTGTAGCTGTGCTACGCTCAGGCCTGCTCTGACTGAAGTGGGTGATAAGCTCCTGTCAGAGCACGAGGGCAAGCTGCACCATCCAGGCTTGCTCGAGAGTGGGGTTTACTCTGCGAGGAGGGGGAGGGGGAGGGGGTTGGCAATCTGCAAAACAGTTGCAGGGCAAATCATAAATCACCAGCATCAATGAAGCTAGCTTCCAGGGGTGCCTGAGCAGTGACGGGAGCCCCAAAGTGAGGGTAAGTGTGCTGTGCGTTAGTTTAGCATGAGCATCAGTTCAGCCCCACCACATCCAGCTGCCTTGTCCCCTTACAAACACAGAATGTGTGCTACTATCTGCCATCAGTCACCTTTATCTTGCCCATAGTTGTCCTGCAGAAGTTGGCGTACTGACCCACGTTAAGCACCTTATTTTTATATTGAACAACAGAAGCAAAATCTCAGTACGCTTTGTTTGATTAAACAAGAAGTAGGGGAGTGAGGTTCTAATAAATAATTACACAAGTTCAGGGAGAAGGCATGAGTTGGTCATTGTAATAGGAATAAATATAAAGCTAGAACTTCAAGTGTCATTTGAAGAGTGAGATTTACGTTTATTGCTCCCAAAACCTATTGAAACTTATTTATGAAATTAATATTACAAAAAATCATTTAAAAACTTATGCTAAGCCACCTGGAAAGTAGGCATATGGGAAGGACTTTAGTCACAGGAATGAGCAGAGTGAAGCACCTCCAGAATACAGGGTTGGGTGAGAGGTTCTAACAGAACAAAGAAATGGACAAATGCTTGGTTGTGAGTATTGCCCGTGCTGCCAATCTTTCCAATCTCTCACTTTCAGAATACTTGGATGGCAGGTTTACGACCACCAGGCAAGAGACTATACAACTCCACTGTAAGGAAATGAATATCCTGAAAGAAGTCTACCCCACCTCCCTGAAAACACATTTAAAGTTCTTCCAAATCTGAAGCTAGCGACTCATTCCTATAATCTCAGCACTCTAAGAAGGTGAAGCAAGAGGACTGCAAATTTGAGCTTAAACTGGGTATTTTAGTAACTTAGCCAAAACCTGTTCTGTAATGAAAAATAAACATAAAACAAAAATGGGTTTGGGCTATAGCTCGGTGCGCACTCCCAGGTTTCAATCTCCAGTACTACAAAAACATATTACTTAATTGACTTCCTCCAGGGGAAAAAAAGGTCAGCCTTTTCAGAACAACCTTCAGGGAGACCTGTGCATGACATAAATCTTCAATCAGCACTTCCATGACTCTCCTTAAAAATATCTGACCAACATATTTAAGAAAAGCCACATCTTGTGGGTTTTTTTATAAAATGGAGTGTTAGTCTGCCATAAAGAATGACAAGATTGATTCATTTATGTGCAAATAGATACACCTGGAGGACACGCTAATGAGTGAAATCAATAGATCACAGATAGGCAAATACCGGATCTTCTCATTGATATGATCACCTGTAGATGCAAATGAGGTCCAGAAAGTATGACAGCTTTTGTAGAACAGGAAATTTCCAAAGGAAATTTGGTGTGGGAATGTAATAAGGAGAAGGAATAAATGTGATTCTGAAAGAAAATAAAAGAGCACATATATAGGGGGTGAGGAGGTGTGGGTGGGTAGAGATATGGATAAAAGTGAGAATTGACTTGTGTCATATATTGGTGCAAATTCCCCAATGTTATGTGTAATTGTGAGATGTATATAAATTGTACCAATAAAGAATTCAGTTAAAGCTGGGCGTGGTGGCTCATGCCTGTAATCCCAGCACTCGAGAGGCAGAGACAGGAGGACTGCTGATTTCGAGGCTTGCCTGGGCTACACAGTGAGCTCAGGGCCAGCCTGAACTACAAAGCGAGACCCTGTCTAAAAAAAAAAAAGGATTCAGTTAAAAAGAAAAAAGAAAAGCCACATCTTTGAAAAAAAAGCAGACCAAAATGATAAAAAGAAATTAATAATACAAAAATATTTAAGTTAATATTAATTTTTCAGAGAGATAAAAGAAAGTATGTTCACACAGATACTGCAGTTGACTCCCAAATTATGATGCCTTGATTTAAGATTTCTTAACTTTAGGGTGGTGCAATAGCAATGTGAGCATTCAGTAGAAATCCTATTTCAAATTTTGAGTCTGGATCTTTTCCATGGATATCAGCGTAGCATGATGTTCTCTCTGATGCTGGGCAGCAGCTGTGAGCCACAGGGCCCGGTCTGTCACTCAGTGCTGAGGACAGCTAACCACCCAGCACTCTAGAGATGCTGTGTTGCTAAGTTATGATGGTTGGCAAGTTACATGTGTCAAATATGTTCTTGACTTATAGTATTTTCAATTTACCAGGGGTTTATTGGAAGATATAATTTCATTGTAAGTTGAGAGGCATTTATATCTTATAAAGAGAAAACTTGGGCTGGGCATAGTGATGAATACCTGCAATACCAGCACTCAAGAGGATGAGACAGAAAGATTGCTGTGCATTTGAGGTCAGTCTGAGCTGCATAGTGAATTCAAGGCAAGACTAAATTATATAGTGGATCTTATGTCAAAAAAATCAATCAATAAACAAATACCAAAAAAACTCTTGGATATTCTAAGTGTGATAGAAGAAGTGTAAAATCTCAATAGAAGGGTTAAATTATAAAGTTGAGTAAATCTCCCAAGAGGCATATATAAGAAAAAAATTGATTTAGGATTTTAAAAATTTTTTATGTTTTGGTACCAGGGATCTTGAGCTTGCAAGGCAGACACCAGAACCACTGAGTAAATCCTCAGCCCAAGAAAAAAAGTTGAAAGATAAATATTTTAATACAGAAAATTAATCCAGCAGGGCCAATACATAGAAAGATAGAATTAAAAAAGGGCTGGGGATAATTCCAATATAATGTACAACCTGAATGTGGTTAGGGCTAATATAATTTAGCACATCACAGAATGGTGAATTAAAACAAGCAAGGGCTGGGCATTTACCCGGCCATTTACCTTAATGGTTCTGGCATCTGCAAGCACAAGGTCCCGAGTTTGGTACCCAGCACCACATATCACAGTGCCAGGTATGGGGCTCAGACCTGTAATTCCAGCACTCTGGAGGCAGAGGCAAGAGGATTGCTGCAAGTTCAAAGCTAACCTTGCTACAAAGCAAGACCCTGTCTCAAAAAACTAAAAACACAAACAAAGAAAGAAAAACAAGCAAAACCCAACAAAATTTACAACACAGAGCCCTCAAAAGACTTGGAAATTGGCAGTTTTAGATATTTCTGAAATGGAAAGTTAACAGAAACAGAAAACAAGAAAAGGTGTGTGAAAATGAGTTAAGTACTAATAAGTAGCATTTGCTTCCCTTTGTTCCGCCTCAATGAGTGTTCTTTTTCCTATCTCATATAACGTAGTAGGGCCATTCTTTGAACTCTTCGTGGCCTAGAGGTCAACTTCCACAGTTGGTAGTTTGAGAACAGTACTGCAAACCATTCAGTAACAGACTGAGATCCCAACTCTTTTCCCCAGCTTACTTCCTCGATTGGCTACCAAAATACTAACAGCTTATTTTAATCTTGGCAAAAGATGAGAAAAATTTCTTTCTGGGGAATCTGATGAGTCCAAAAGGAAGGAGAGTAAAAAGAATTAAGATGTGTTATATACCTATACCAACTCCCCACAGTGAATGTAATCATTATGTACCACAAACATGTACTAATAAAAATAAAATTTTTTAAATTATTAAATCTGAGATTTCCTAGCTCATCCTAAAATTAAACTCAAAATCAACAAGCCTGAAAGCTGAGTCTCAAAGCAGCCATTTTGTCCACTACTATAACCTTCAACACATGTCCAAGGATTACCAGATATCTAAACAAAGCCCAGAACAAGGAAATTACAGATCAAAACAAATGGAGAAAAGCAATATGGAAGAAACAAAATACATACTGACTGAAAGTATCATGAATACTCTCAGAAAAATATGAGACAATGATATACCTCTGAAACAAGAATAGGCAACTATGAAAGGAAACATTCAGATTACCAAAAAAAGAAAGAAAAGAAATATTAGCAATTAATCAACATGTCAGTGACAGTGAAAACTTCAAAGAGGTATTTAAAAATACAGTTAAGTTAGTCTATAAAGCAAAATAAAAACAGAAAAGAAAAAGTAAAGAAAGTAGAGGACCAAACCAGGAATTTCAAAATCTGACAGGAGTTTCAGAGAGAATAGAAAATTAAGGGAAAGGAAATCATTAATAAAATAATTCAAGCAAATTTCTCAGAAGTGAAAGATGACTTTCCAGATTTCCTGAAAGAGTCCCTGAGGGCATAGAACAATGGATGGAAATAAATCCTTGCCCAAGAAGATCATTGTGAAATTTCAGAATACTAGTGATAAAGAGATCCTTTTTAACTGGACTGCTAGAGGATACCCTCTACCAGCACAACTAAGAGTAGACTAAAAAGAGAAAGAGAAGAAGAATTCAACGTGAGTCAGAAACATAGGGAGTTCCAAGATTGACGGCAAAGGAAAGTCTCAAGTGACCAGTTCTGTAACAGCCCAAAGAGTGCTCAACCTGAGGGGGTAAAGAAGTAAGGTGGTAGGAAGGACTACCTATTAAAGGGGAGAAAGAGAGTAGTAAACTATCTAATATTGGTTGATCTTATATCTGTTAAAAGATGAATCTGTTAGTTGATAGGTACAAAGAAACACAAACACACACACACACAAGCCTTAGGACTAGAATCATGGGAAGTTGAATGGGATAAGAAGAGATCAAAAACCATGAATGTGAGTATGAGAAATAAGTATATTTTCAATGATAGCAGTGTAATTATGCTTGGAAGGAACCTGATGAAGAAGGTTTGAATTTGTTCTTTATGTTCCCACTATAAAGCCAGAACAATTTTAAAGATTATCTGGAGCTGTATTTCAGCTTATAGAATTTTTCACAATTCCATGATGTATTAGTTTTGGATTACTATCAGGAAATACCTGAGGCAGGCTAACTTTATAAAGTAAAAGGTATACTTGGCTTAAAGTTTAGGAGGTTCAAGGGCATAATGCAGGTATTAGCTCAGCTCTCACATAGGTCCTTTTGGATGCATCAGATGACAAGAACAGTTGTGAGAGGAAGAAATTATAGCACAAGATAGAAATCCAGAAAGAAACTAGGGTCCCACAATCCTTCCTGAAAGCACACCTCCAAAGAAAGTCCTAAGAGGTTGGGGATTTAAGTCAGTGGTTCTGGTGACTGCCTCACAAGTGTAAAGTTCTGAGTTTGATCCCTGGTACCAAAAAAAAAAAAAAAAAAATCTTAAGATTCTTTCCACGAAGCCCTACCTTTTAAAGATCTACATCTTCTATCAACACACTAAGGACTAAGCCTCTAACAAATGATCCTTTGGTGGGAAACATTTAAACAATGTGGAATGTAACAACATGGAAAATCAACTTCTTTGAAACTAGTATTATTACCAAAATTCATGAGCTCATCTAATGCTAGGCCTAGAAGAAACTCTAAAGCATTTTATCCAATACCCTCAAGGCATTTGGATTTCCTTTATAACACCTTCCCAAGAGGTCTTTTAAACATGTCAAAGTCAATACACCAGAGTTAACACACTTCAAAAAAATCAGATTTGAACATAAGCACAATTGAAGAAGTTGAACAGTTCTACATGATTTGTTAAGAAGAAAAATACTTCCAGGAGGTATCAACTTTCAATATTTTTAGTAAACATTTTTTAGAATGATTTGCCACTATATTTATAACTAACATGCTTATATTGCTATTTCTTGCTTTTTCAATACTAGATATTCTACATTAATTACTCACAATTTTAGACAATTCTTTCATTTCCTACTCATAATACGTCTTGCCAACCTTTTTTAATTTCAATTTAATTTATACAGTGATTTTTTCCTTATATCAGTGTTTTATATACACTAAAAACTACAAACCCTGTTCAGAACTGAGTCATAAGGTAAACCACAATTATTTTTCCTTGTCTACATAACTTTGTGTTTTTCCATTGCTCATTGGTAATCCAAACTCTTGATTTCCTGCCAAACACCTGAATTTCCTCACACATTAAAACAGATCAGATATTCTTGTCATTTTACCACTTTGAGAAAACCTCTTTTAAATCCTCCTGCTTTATACTGACCTGATTTAACCTAACCTATTCTGGTTAAATCTCTAGAGCTGGTGCAGAGTTGTTGTCTTGAACTTACCTATACCATTGTATGGAGATTTCTTTACCTTTCTCCCCTTTCCTGTATCAACTTCCTTTTTTTCCCACATTGTTTTAATGGTCCTTATCTCAGAGAAACTTCTTAAAAATGGTTGTATATGGAAAAACTTTTGAATCTTTTCAAAACTGCATATCTTCATTTTACCTCACACTGGCATCAATATTATATTAGAGCCTCTAGTATTGCTATTAAGAGGCCTGGAATTGTTCTAGAAATTGACTTTTTGTATGTGACCTGTTTTTGTCTTTCTTGAGGTCTTTAAGGTCTTCTCCTGTGTTCAGTGGCCTGAAATTTTATAACTGTATTGTGAGTATAGGTCTACGTTCTTGCATTGTGATGGACATTCCAGAGGCAACTGTAAATTCATGTAAATCTCAGACTTAGAAACTGTGCTTGAATTACTTTTTTTGGATAGTTTACTTCTTTTGAGTCTCTCTGTTCCCTCTTTTGAATCCTACTATTTAAATATTATACTTTCTGCACTGATTCTGTAATTATTTTATCTTTTCTACCTTCCTTTTCTCTTTTCCTTCTATTATTATTTCTAATATGTTTTCTCAATATTATATTCCAGTCTCTCTACTGAAATATTTATGTATGATTTCATTATTAAACTCTTATTGTAGTTGGGGTTGCCAGGAAATAGATTTACTACAGGGAACATAATTTGTAGAATTATTTATGGTAATTATCCAAAAAAGTAAAATCGAGAGACATGCAAGAGATCTAGACATGCACTAGAGACCCAAAGAATTCAGCCAAGGACCTGGATCCCACAGGAATGTCCCAAAGCTCCTACAGCCCCAGACAATGTCCTCCCTAAGTCCAGCCAGTATCTTTGAGCCCACATCAATATCTCATGCTTATTCACATCAAGGATCACAAAGGCAGTTGTGGAAGCTAGAAAACCTGTGCCAGCAGGGTGAAGGATTTGTGCCACCAGGCTGAGGAATCTTCATTAGAGCCAGGAAGTGATGCTAACCACAAAGATCAGAGGTCCCCTGGTAGGAACAGCACCTATTCTCATGATAGCAAGGATCTAAGTCCCTCCTGCAATGAAAGAATAGCCACATTCACATCAGGAAAACCATCTGCAGCAAGTTTTCCCAATAAAATCAACAATAAATAATCTTCCCCACCAGTTCTCTATGCTGTTGGAATAGATCTTCAGGTGGGTCTTCCACACACAAACCACGCTGATTCAGTTCATCTGGACATTCCATGTTGACTATTATTTAATCCACATCTCTAGAGCTTTTTCTTGTTCTATTAATGTTCTTGCTGGCATTCTATTTTTTGTTTTGTGGCTAAAATGCCTTCTTTTATATCTCTAAGCATATTAATAAGATTTTTTCCTTGAAAGTTTCTTCTTTTGTAATCTTTTTTCAATTTTTATTTTTCATTAGTACATATTTGCAGCACATAATGACTAAAACCCTTGTGAGGAGTTAGTACATGTATATAACAGATCTTAGTATTTTTCTTCCCTTTCCACTCTCTTCCCTTTCCAGACACTTCTTCCTTCTCTTGATCCCCTTCCCTTTTGCAAAAGCTCTATCTCCTTCTTTCCTATTTTCTTTTATTTTGCTCTTTATTTGTATTTTGGTTTTCTCAAAAAAGGGAACCCATATTACATTTAAGCTTATGTATCTAATTTATTTCATTTAACATCATGCTCTACAGATGCATCCATTTTCCTACAAATGACTCAAATTTGCCTTCAGTAAAGTATGACTCCATTACATAAATATTATATTTTCTTTGTCCATTCATATGTTGATAGCAATATAGTCCACATAAAGATTTAGCTAAGCTAAATCTTGGAAACAGCCCAACTGGAGACTCAGTAAAGAAGATGTAGATTTTGTATTACTCAGCCATAAAAAATGGTAAATTAGAGATATCTATACCTAAATGAATGCACCTTGAGACTCTACTCATGAGTGACATAAATAGGACAAAGATATGTAAGTACCATATTGTTTCTCTAGTGTGAGGAACTGCAGGTGTAAATGAGGTCCAGAATATATGATGAGTATTGTGAAATAGGAAGCAAACGCTCAAAAGGAAAGGAGAACTGAGCTGAGAGGACAGAGAAAAGCAAAGAAAGGAAAGAAAAAATTTCAGGGTAAAAATGAAGAAAAGGAAACAAATCTTATGTATATAGGGAGTTTGGGTGGTTGTAGGGAGAGCAGGGAAATGGGAAAAAATGACAGGTACAAATTCTCAGTGATGAATGTGATCATAATGTATACCTAAAATGTGCCAATAAATGTACTAACAAAAAATTATTTACCTATTGTGAATTGTGTGGCTATAAACATGGGCATTAATGTATCACTGTAATATGATGTCTTTTAACTCAGGAAGTTTCCTATAAGAGGAGTAGCTGGGTCAGATGGGATTTGTGTATTTATTTTTTGTAAGACTCTTCATACGGATTTTCATATTGGTTTTACTAGTTTACATTCCCACCAATGAAGAAAGTGTTCCTTTTTTCCCTGAGGCTTAATATTTGTTATTATTTGATTTCTTGATGATAGCCATTCTTCCTAGAGTAAAACGGAATCTCATAGTTGTTTTAATCTGTATTTCTTTAATGGTCAGAGATGTTTAAGATCTTTATGTCTTTTTTTTTTGAGTCAGCGTCTCGCTTTGTAGTCCAGGCTGGCTCTGAGCTCACTATGTAGCCGAGGCAAGCCTCAAACTCAGCAATCCTCCTGCCTCTGCCTCCCGAGTGCTGGGATTACAGACGTGAGCCACCACGCCTGGCTCTTTATGTCTTTTTAATTGAATTCTTTATTGGTACATTTTATATACTGTTCACAATCACACTCAACACTGGGGAATTTGTACCAGTATATGACAGAAGGTATTTCTCATTTTTACCCATATCCCTACCCCCCAAAACCCCCCACCCCTTATATACATGCTATTTCTTTTCTTTCCAAATCATATTTATTCTTTCCCCTCATTACATTCCCCCACATTCCTATAAGAGGAGTAGCTGGGTCAGATGGGATTTGTGTATTTATTTTTTGTAAAAGTACATTCCCCCACTTTCCCCACCACATTCCCTTTGAAAATTTCCTATTTTATAAAATATATTATACATTCTAGAACTCATTTACATCTACAGGTTCTCACACCAGAGAAAATGTATGGTATTCACATATCTGTGATCTATTTATTTCACTTATTAGTGTATCCTCAAGGTGTATCCATTTGCACATAAATGAACGAAACTTGTTATTCTTTATGGCAGAGTAATACTCCATTTTATTACACATACACACACACACACTTTCTTTATCCAGTCTCTAGTTGATGGGCATCTGGGTTGTTTCCAAGATTAGACTATCACAAACTGAGCTGCTATGAACACAGGTGTACATATGTCTTTACAATATGATTCTTTTAATTCCTTTGGGTATATTCCTAGTAGGGGAACAGCAGGGTCAAATGGGACCTCTAATCCCAGTTTTCTGAGGAATCTCCACAATGGTTGTACAAGTCTACAATTCCCCCAACAGTGGAGAAGGCTTCCTTTCTCCCCACAGCCTCGCCAGTATTTATTTTTGGTTGATTTTGCAATAGAGGCCATTCTTTTTAGAGTGAGATGAAATCTTAGTTGTTTTCATCTGCATCTCTTGAATGACCAGTGATGTTGAACATTTCTTCATATGCTTCTTGGCTGCTTTGACTTCTGCCTCTGAGAAGTGTCTGTTCATTTCGGATGCCCATTTTTTAATTGGGTCTTTAAACTTGAGGGGACTGATTTAAGTTCTTTATATATTCTAGATAGTAGTCCATTGTCTGACAAACAGCTAGTAAAAATTTTTCTCATGTTGTTGGTTGTCTTTTAGTAGTGCCAGGGGTTTCTTTTGCTGTGCAGAAGCTTTTTAGTAGGATGGGATCCCAATTTTTGATTCTTTCTGCTAGTTCTTATGCTAAGGAGATTTTGTTCATAAAGTCTCTGCCTAAACCAATGTCTCCAAGAGTTTTACCTAACCGGTTTTGCAGCAGGTTTATTGTTTCTGTTTTACTGTTTAAGTCTCTAATCCATTGTGATTTTAGTTTAGTTTAGTACACGGTGAAAGAGATAGGTCTAGCTTTAGTTTTTGGCAGGCTAAAGCCCAGTTTTTCCAGCACCAGTTGTTAAAGAGGCTGTCTTCCCTCCATTGAGGATGTTTGGCTCCTGAAAGATAAGGTGGCTTAGTGTGTCTGAAGTTGTTTCTGGATCTTCTAATCTATTCCACTGGCCCTTGGGTCTGTTACTTTGCCAGTATCATGTAGATTTTATCACAATGGCTTTATAGTAGTTTTAAGTTGGGGATTGTAATACTCCCTGCCATGTCCTGGTTGCTTAGAATTGCTTTTGCTATTCTAGGCCTCTTGTGGTTACAGATCAATTTTTGGATTATTTTCTCTAGCTCTGTGAAGTATGGTGTTGGGATTTCAATTGGAATTACATTAAATCTGTAAAGTAGTTGTGGGAGTATAGCAATTTTGATGATGTTGGTTCTCCCTACCCAGGAACAAGGGATGTCTTTCCATTTTCTAATATCCTCTTTTATGTCCTTTTTCAGAGTCCTGTAGCAGGACATCCTTGTCTCGTTCCTGATCTTAGTATAAAAGGTTTTAGGTTTTTCCCACTTAGTATGATGTTGGCTGTTGGTTTCCCATAAATAGCTTGTATTAGATTGAGATAAAGTTCATCTATTCCTATTCTCTGTAGGGTTTTGAACATGAATGGGTGTTGCATTTTGTCAAATGCTTTTTCTGCATCTATTGAGATGACCATATGGTTTTTGTCCTTCAGTCTGTTAATATAGTGTATTACATTTATTGATTTATGTATGTTAAACCAGCCTTGCATCCCTGGGATAAATCTGACTTGATCAGGATGTATGATTTTCTTGATCACTCTCTGTATTCCATTTGCCAATATGTTATTGAGGATTTTTGCATCAATGTCATTAGAGAGCTTGGCCTGTAGTTTTCTTTTTTGGTTGGGTCTTTCTCTGCCTTGGGAATCAAGGTAATGATTGCTTCAAGGAATGATTTTGGGAGTACTGATTCTCTTTTGATTTCATTAAAGAGTTTGAGAAGTATTGGCATTAACTCTTCTTTAAAAGTTTTGTAGAATTCAGCAGTGAAGCCATCAGGACCAGAGCTTTTCTTTGTTGGTAGGTTTTTTATTACATTTTCAATTTCCCAGATTGATATCAGGTTGTTTAACATTTTTATAACATCTTCATTCAGCTTTGGAAGTTCATATGTGTCTAGGAATCTATCCATTTCTTCTAGATTTTCCATCTTTTTTTAGTACAAATTTTCAAAAGATGTGTTTATTATCCTTTGGATTTCCAATGAATCTGTGGTGTTTCCCCATTTTCATTCCTCATAGCATGGATTTGAGCCTTTTCCTTCCTTTGTTTGATAAGGTTGGATAAGGGTTTGTCAATTTTATTTATCCTTTTGAACAACCAACTCTTCAATTCATTGATTCTTTGTAATGTTCTCTTTGTCTCCATTGCATTAATTTGTCCTCTGATCCTTATAATTTCCTCCCTAGTACAAGCTTTGGGTTTGTCTTGCTCCTCTTTTTTCTAAGTTCATCATTAGATTGTTTGAGTTTGCTCTATTTTCCAGGTGTAGGCATTCACTGCTGTGAATTTCCCTTGTAGAACTGCTTTTTTCATTGTGTCCCATAAATTCCTGTATGTTGTACTGGGGTTATCATTTAATTGTAGAAACTGTTTAATTTCTTTTTTCGTTTCTTTTGTGGCCCATTGGTTGGTCAAAAGAGTGTTATTCAATTGCCATGTTTTTGTGAGGATCTTGGAATTTCTTTTGCTACTGAGCTCCAGCTTCAAGGCACTATGGTCTGATAGTATGCAGGGGATAACTTCAGTTCCTTTGCATTTACTTAAGCCTGTTCTATGAACTAGGATGTGATCTATTTTTGGAGAATGATCCATGAGCAGCTGAGAATAATGTATATTCTGACTTTGTAGGGTGAAATACTCTGTAGGCATCTATTAAGTCCATTTGTTCAAAAGTTTGGTTTAGCTCAAGTATTTCCTTATTGATTCTTTGTCCAGTTGATCTGTCAATTTGTGACAGTGGAGTATTGATGTCCCCTACCACTACTGTATTAGTGGTTTCTGGCTTTTCATGTCCATTAATGTTTGTTTTATATAGTTGGGTGCATTCAAGTTTGGTGCATCAATATTTATGATTGTTATTTATTTCTCCTGCATTATTCCCTGTATGAGAATAATATAGTGACCTTCTTTGTCTTTCTTAATCAATTTGGGTTTGAAATCTATTTTATTTGCAAACAAGATAACCACTCCTGCTTTTTGCAGTTTCCTAAGGCATGGAGAATTGTTTTCCAACCCTTTATTTTTAGTCAGTGGGTTTCCTTATGAATTAAGGTGTGTTTCCTGTATACAGAAGATTGTAGGATCTTGCTTCTCAAGCCAATCTGCTAGTCTATGTCTTTTAATTGGCCCATTGAGTCCATTGACATAACAGTTATGACTGATATGGACAGATTTAGAGCTTCCATGTTTCCCTGTTGGTGCCTTTCTTCCTTACTTGTCCCCTTTTCCATTCAGTTTCTTGTTTGCCCCAGTGAGTTCACTCTGTTGGATCGCATGGGTATGGAATTTGCTGTGTTTTTTTCCAAGATGTTCTTTAGAATGTTTTGGAGTGCAGGTTTCATATTTTTGAAGTTTTTCAGGTGTTCTTTGTCATGGAAGTATCTTATTTCCCTGTCTATTCGAAAAGATAGTTTTGCAGGATACATCAGTCTAGATTGGAGGTTGTTTTCCTGCAATGCTTAAAACACTTCCCTCCAGGCTTGCCTTGCATTGAGTATTTGTATTGAAAAGTCTGCTGCGATCCTAATGGGATCCCCTTTATAGGTGATTTTCTTCCTTTCCCTAACTCCTTTCAGTATTTCATTCTTTTGTTGTGTGTCTGGAACCTTGATAATTATGTGCCTAGTTATAGATATTTTTATGTCACAGCCTTTTGGAGTCTATATGCCAGTCTATAGGCATAGGAGTCTATAGGCCTCATTTATCTGTATGTCCAATTCCTTTCCTGTGAAGTTTTCTGCCATTATCTCTGACAACAGTTTTATATACATATACATATACATATATATATATATATATATATATATATATATATATATATATATATATATATATATATATATATATATATATATATATATATATATATATATATATATATATATATATATATATATATATATATATATATATATATATATATGTCTTTTGCACTGTCTCTTGCTTCCTCGGTGACTCCACTCAGCCTTATGTTATTTTTTGAATCATCTAGAAGCTGTTGGGTTGATTTCTTATGACCCCTTGCCCTTTTCCATAGGTTATGTCTTTCCTGTTCATTGGCTGCTAGCCTGTCCTCTAGGTCTGAAATTCGGTTCTCTGCTTCATTCATGCTACTTCGCAAATTTTCATTCTCCTTCTTCATCACCTGAAGCTCTGCTTGAAGCTCTTTAAAAGGTTCCATTGTTTTTGCTATCTTAGATTCTATCATCTCACTGATCTCTTCTTTAATGAAGTCCTTCACTGTGGACAGTATCTCTGTTTTCATCGCAGAGATGAGTTCTAATTTCCATTTTACTAGATCTACTTTTGTTATCATCTCAGAGAGTTCTGCTGTTTGAGTTTCAGTTTGCTCTATTTCTCTTTTTCCTGAATTTCCCTGTGGTGGTGATCTTTGTGTCTGGCTTTTTGAATATTTTCTCATTTCTACTCCTTTATTGTTACTAATGTTATGTGTTTAATTCCTGGCCTGCTGTCAGAGCAATATTTGTTGCAAGTCTCTTTCTTTCTATTATGCAGGACACTGTGGAAGTGGCACCTTCCTGGGTTGTCCTCCTTGAATCTGTAATGACCCTTGAGAGTTCTCAGTTCCGGCACATCAAGGGAGGTACTTGAACAGAACAATCATATTATCTTTGTTACCATAATAAAATCAGTACCAACAACAGTGTTAAACATAGTAAATAAATGAAAAGTTTTGATAATTTCTATTCTGAAGACGTTGAACTCATGAGTTACATCTATGTCCATATGCCAAAATTTAGAATTAATCTAATGTGTATACAACATGCAGGTCTTAAATGTACCTGCAGTACCCTTTGGGAATAAAAGGTCACTGGGGAGTGAGGGAGGTAGGAAGACAGAAGGAGAATGAAAGCTTAGAAATAGTTTTAGAAGATTTATAAAGATCATATAGATCTCAAGAAGCTCATATATGCCAGAGGGTAACAGAGGCTAAAGTGACATATATAAGACAGTATCAACTGAGAGCTGCAAGCCCACTGGAGACTTTGCACACCTTCTTATCGTAATATAGAAGAAGAATTAAGTGGACTGAGAGCTTTTACTTCTGGGTATTGCTTCTGACTGGAAGACAGGAGAGGGTGTGGGAACCCAAGGTGAACAGAGGGACCTAGGAGTAGAAGACAAAACAGAAATTAGTTTCCCTCTTCTATAACGATGTAAGCAATTAAAAGGACAGAAACTCAAAGTTGGACAGATTCAGTACCAGCAAAGTAGGGGAAAGAAAAGTTACATCAGAGTGAAGAAATAAAAAGAGTAAGAACAGCATCAAAATCAGCTACAACAATACACCAAGCTAAGCACATTCACCAAAAGGAGATATCCCTCAACCTTTGTCTTGCCTGGTCTATCTCAGAGCAGCTCTGGTGTGGGTCGGGGGCCAGCCAGAGGCTGCCACCCTGGGCACAGGTAATGGTGCGGACCTCCTTTGTGGTCTAGGTTTCTGGTGAGTGAGCTCCTCTGCACACACTTGTTATGTATTTTGTTTTGTTTTCTAGTTTCTTTAGGCAAGGTCTCACTTTGTAGTTCAGGCTGGCCTTGAGTTCACTATTTAGCCCAAGCAAGTCTCAAACTCACAGCAATCCTCCTGCCTCTGCCTCCTGAGGGCTGGGATTACAGGCATGAGCCACCACACTTGGACCACTATTTTTATGTATTTATTGCTCACTGTACTTCTTCTGAGAAGAACTTGACCACTTTTTTGCTTCGGTCTTTTTCTTTGGTAGTCTGATATTTTAGTTATTTATATATTAATTATTTGTATATTAGTTATTTTAATTATTTATATATTCTTCTCTGTCGAGGAAATATAAAAATTTAAAAATTTAAAAATATAAAAATTTTTCCAATTCTGTAAATTGCTTCTTCAGCCTTTTTGTTGTTTTCTTTGCTGTGCAGAAGTTTTAAACTCTGATATGATCCCATTTGTTGATTCTTGATTTTATTTCTTATGTAACTGAGGTTCTGTTCAGAAAGTTCTTACCTATCCTTTTCAAGAGTTTTACCAATTTATCTTCCAGAAGGTAAGTATTTCTGTAATACTTAAATCTGTGAAGCTTTCTTACTTTAGTTTAGTAAATGGTGAAAGATATCTGTCTAGAGTCAACCTCTTGCATGTGGGTCTCAATGCCATTTGTAAAAGAGGCTATCTTTCATCTACCATACATTTCAGTCCCTTAATGAAAGATCAGGTAGATACATGTGCCTTGGGTTGTTTTTGCACCCTCTGTTCTGTTCCACTGATCCATGTGTCTGTTTTTGTACCAGCGTTTCTATCATTATAGCTTTGTCATATAACTTGAAGTCTCAGGTTGCGATGTTCCCTGCTTTTCTCTTATTGCTCAGGATTGCTTTTACTATTCTGGGTCTCTTCTGGCTCCATATGAATTCTGAGATTATTTTCTCTAGATCCTGTGAAGTATGCTATTGGTATTTTGGTTAGGGTTGCATTAAATCTGTATATCAGCTTTGGAAGTATATGGCCACTTTTATAATATTGGTTCTGCCTATCCAGGAACAAAAGATATCTTTCCAAATCTGATGTCATCACTGGTGTCATCTTGTATAATATTTTTCACCATCTGAGTGAGTTTTCTCCAGTTGTTGATTTGATTATTTGGCGTTTATGCTTTACATGATCTCAGAGATATGTTATTCCTTTTTGGCAGTACTAGGAATTGAAGTCAAGGCCTTTGCACTGAGCTACACCCCAGTGTTTTTTGTTTGTTTGTTTGTTTATGGGGTTTTTTTTGAGGCAGACTCTGACTTTATATGTCTCCATGGGCATATATTCAGACATGTGTTTGCACTTGCACATTTTCCCACTTTCAACCCAGAAGAGATACAATGAAAACATTACAAATGACCTCTCAAAATTCTCTTGAATACCGTGCTCTTTACTCCTCAGCTGAAGTGCTGTGAGATTGTGAATGAGTGAATGACTTGTGTGTGTGTGCGTGTGCACGTATGCGTGTGTGTGTGTCTGTGTGTGTGGGGTAGGTGTCTCACGACTTATCTTCTATCTTAAGTGGCCTTGGGGATGTAAGAGAACTCAGATGATTTGCAATTGTAATAGATTAGCTTTTAAAAGATGACAGATGAATTAGATGGAATCCCTGAGGGTGAATTGTCTGGACACACTTGAAAGGAAATCAGCACAAGTGCTATGAGCCCTGCTTTTTGGTTGGTAGACCCTGAATTATCTCATCAATTGCACTGCTCACTTCACTATGCTGCCTGCCCTGCCAATGCGTAGGAGAATCCACTATCAGTGCTTTCTTAGCAATGTTCTAGTCACCCTCAGTTCTTTCAAAAACACACCCAGTGTCTGGAAAACCCTTCTCCACCCTCTGGACAGGTTCCCCCACTAGCACTCTGGCCCCAAATGCTGAAGCCCCAGCTCCACTGATGTTCAAACTTCCACTCATCATGGAGTATTCTGAAACAAAGAGTGATATTGCCAGAGTTGTGTCAGATGACCAACCTTTCTGATCCTACCTCTGGCAGTAGGAGCAGAACAGACAATGGAGAGAGGGTTTAGAGCAAGCTCAATCAGGCTGTGATAGGGCCCAGCCTTGAGCAGTGACTACACAAAAGGAAGGAACAGATCACAGATCCAGGAGAACCTGATGGGGCAAAACTCACAGGTGAGGTGAAGGGAGAATTTATCTCATCAATACATACACCAGCGTAGCGGAAAGGAAGGCCTGTCTAAGTGGAGTTTGGGGTCTGTTTACTTGGAGATGCCTGTAGATATGCAAGTGGTGATATCCAAGAAGGGTGTTTGGGGTCAAGGGCTCAGTCTAAGGTTGGCTTGGGAGGAGCATATGTAGGAGTCACACCCATGAGAAGTGACAGCCGAAGCTCAAGCAGACAGTGATGATGAAATTTCCAGGGAGGGTGTGGAAGGAGGAGAAAAGAGGGCACAGACTGGATTTCTGGGAACAAATAAAGAAGTCATCTGGAGACTACAAAGAGACAGAGAAAAACAATAAATATGCTCAGCTCCTCCTTTGGATCATAACATTGCTTCTTGCTCATGCAACAGAGATATGGGTAAATTAGACCAACAGGACTCTATATTGCTATATCAGAGGACCTAAGTTAGTGTACACAGTCAAATTTAAAGCAAACATCCTTTACAGCAGGCTTGCGCGATAGCTAGCTAATACACTAACGGCATTGACAGGGCATCGCTTTGCATTGGTATCAGAGAAAGGCATGAAAGGACTAATGACACTGATGCCAAGAGTCTCCAGGGACAAACGACAGTGAAGGAAAGATGAGGATGACAGTGATGGAGAAAAGGAGAGGGGATATTCCCCCTTTCTTGTAAGAGCCGTACGCATGCTGATGGAATACATTTAAAACCTCATCCCCCACCATTTGATGACCTAAAACATATAGGGATACCATAATCTATTTAAATCTTGATTTCTAAGAAGTAGAGACTTCCACTTATAGGAAACTCAAGAACAGGCAAAACTAGAGCTCTGCTGATTATGGTCTTGATAGTGGTTTGATCTGGAGGGTAGTTATCAACTGGAAAGAAGTCAGATGGAGTTCTACAGGGCAATGGAAAGAAATGTTCTATGTCTTGATCTGGGTGGTGGTTGTGCAGAGGACATACACAAAGAAATTCTTTAGGCTGCACATCTAAGGCTTGGTATTTTACTGTCTTGAAATTCTATACTAACAGAAATAGAAAAATCTAAAACTAAATACAACACACATTCCTCACCACACACACACACACACACACACACACACACACTCACACACAGAGCACAGCTCATTGATAAAGGATAAGGCCCACCTTGTCCAGCCAAGAAATTAGCAAGATGAAGCAGCCCTGCTAGATGGCAAAGTCCAAGGTGAAGCCTCAGTGTGAAATGCTGAAATGTAAAGGAGTGGGACAGAATTAGAACTGATGAGGTCTCCAAGGAAATGGAGCTATAGATGTATCCATTATGTGGTCCCTATGGGTCCCTTAAAAAGGTAAGAAGAACTGTTTGGGTCAAAGACTCAGAGTTTCTAAAAAAATGGTCAAGCAGATGAGTCAGTGACAGTTTAACACGATCACAAACCACTAAAGGTGACATATGGCTGTTTCTGATAACAGTGAAAAGGAAAAATGAAGTAACTGGTACATAGCATATTTTGAGAAATTGTCTTTTTAAGTAAAAATACAAAGTTAAAAGACAGTGTTATATTCTAGAGAGAGAAGGAGGAATTGTTGGTGTTTGCTTGCCTTCTTTTTGTTTCAACAGCCCTCTATCCTATCCAACCCTAATGAATTAGCTAGTAGTGTCTCCAACCTCCTAACCTCAGCTAAGAGTTCCTTAGGAACTCTGCCTCCCTTAATGATGTTTGACTCATTTATACTCACATGAACATACCTTGAGGACATACTCATAAGTAAAATAAATAGGTCACAGATGTGTGAATAACATATCTTTTCTCTGGTATGAGAAACTGAAGATATAAATGAGTTCTAGAGTGTATTATAGACGGTGTGAAACAGAAAATGTCTAAATGTTACAGGGGGCGGAGGTAGATAATATGGGGAAAATATGATGGTTAGAAAAAAGGAAATAAAGCTTATGTATATATGGGGTGGGGTTGTAGGGTGGGTAGTGGAATGGGAAAAAAGGAGAATGAAGTCGTGTCATATACTGGTATAAATTTTCAATGTCAATTGTGAACATGTTGTGTATATAAAATGTACCAATAAAATCAGTTAATTAAAAAAAAAGAATTATGCCTCTCTCAGTGCCTGGGATGCAATAAATGTTTAAATAGTGAAAGAAGGAAACAAAACAGAGAAGAAAGGAAGAAAGACAGCAGAGAAAGACCTGAATTCTAAAAAAACAAAAAAAACATAAGTTTACAATTTTTAAAGTAAAACTAAACCATGCCACAACAGGAAAAGTGGTATCCATAAAACTTAATGCTGTGAAGTGCAAACTTATAATACTAAAAAGTTATTAAAAATTATATTGTAGGGCCTGGGATTTAGCTCAGTGGTTCCAGCGTCTGCCTTGTAAGCGCAAGATCCCAAGTTTGATCCCCGGTAACCACATACCACAGTGCTGGGAGTAGTGGTTTGCACCTGTAATCCCAGCACTCAGGAGGCAGAGGCAGGACAACTACTGTGAATTCAAGCTTGCCGAGGCTGTATAGTGAGCTCAGGGCCAGCCTGAACTACAAAGCGAGACCCTATCTCAAAAAAAATTATATTGTAAAATGTAAAAACATTTATATTTATTTGATGGGTGGGCAAGTGACTAATTAGTGACCTAACTGAAGTCACTTAGCCCGCCCCAAAAGCAATTACTATAATGAGCAACTTCCCTCAAAAGAAATACAATAGAAATTAGTATGGGTAAATAGACACCTTGAGGGCACATTAATAAGTGAAATAAAGAGGTCACAGATATCTACTGTATCTTTTCTCTGTATGAGAACCTCTAGATGTAAATGAGTTCTAGATGGTATGATAGATTTTGTGAAATAGGAACTATTCAAAGGGAAAGTGGTAGGGGAAAGTAATGAGGGGAAAGAATAAATGTGATTTAAAAAGAAAAAGAAAGCACATGTATATAAGGAATGAGGGATTGTGGGGTGGGTAGGGATATGGGTAAAAATGAGATTTAACTCATGTCGTATACTGATACAAATTCCCCAATGCTGAATGTGATTGTGAGCTGTATGTAAAATGTATCAGTAAAGAATTCAATTTAAAAAGAAAAGAAAAGAAATTAGTATGGGATCGACTGGCAACTGTATTGTATTTGATGTCATGTTTTGTGGGTGGTGTCCCTGAATTTTATTGTAACAAAGAGCACGATCCAAAAAAATCATCATCACTATTACTGTCACTATCTTTCCACTCCTCTGCTATGAATATTAATCAAAGTTCCAAGTAAAACAGATAGAAACCAGGACCTGTGCGTGCCCACAGAGGAAACAGAAGTTTAATCAACCAGTAAAGAAATTTTCCTAGGAACTGAGATAACTTCTCATAAATGACCATCTGAAGCAGGGACAGAATGGCAGTGTCAAGGGGACAAAAGGAGACCACACTCCCAGAAGCCTGGCTGGGAGAAATTCATCTGTTCTTACCATGGTCTTGCTTTGTTTCTGAGTTCTTTCCTTCCTTTAGCTCTTTGTCTTTCACTACTTTTCTCCTTGTTGGTCTTAACATCTCAGAAATTGTTCTAGTAAATCAATGAATTAGAGGCTAATTAAATGACTACTCATGAAATTGTGAAAAGAGGACTAGTCATGAAGAAAAGTCAACTCTAAGGGTTAATTTTAGGCTTTCACGAACCTGGGCCTCAGGGTTGTTTGGGAACCTGCAATCGTCCTTCTAAGGCATTATCTGGTATGGTCTCCGGATCAGTTCACCACCACCCATGGATTCTGCGAAGAACTCAGTCTCAGTTGTCCTAGCACCTCCACCACCAGAAACTGAGCCGTGAGTTGGTTTCACAGATTCCTTTACTACTGGGCATATTCTGATATATGACTTGTATAAGTTAAAGTACATTGTGTTTGGAGAGTTTTGTTCGTTTTCAGTTCTCAAGATGTCTTTGAAGTAGATGAAAATACTTCTCATTAAAAGGTGAAAAACTTTTACTGTCACCATTTCCTTCAGGCTGCTTTCCAAATTCTATAATAAAATCAGCTCCTATCTACAATCTTTTAAATGGTGAAATCTTCTCTTTGCTGTTTAAAAATATGGAACATGTATAGGGAAAATAAATCCAACCTCACATGTAGTTAACATCAATTATCTAATATATCTAATAGAAAAATTATAGTGCAAAATAACATAGTAAGGCCAAGTAATCAATCATTTCATTTAAACTCAAACTGTGCTTAACACTATTGTAGTAAATGGATTCACTAAATTCAAAGGATTTCTTCCTGATCAAACTGAAGCTGTAGTAATTCATACACTTTACAACATATTGTGATAATTTTAAAAATAGTAAATTTCCCTTAGAAGCTCCCAAATTTATAGATTTAAGCCATGTAGAAAAGAGAATTCCAGATATGGACTTTGTTGAAGTAGCAATAGGCAAAGAACGAAACTTGGAGAGCAGTTTCTTTTGAATGAGTGTCCCAGCAAAGTTTTAAAAATCAAATCCTCAACATCCTAAATTTAATCACAAAACATATTTCAATAAATTATTTACATTTTCAACTCAGCTGGAACACCAGTTTCTTATCTTGAATTAAACAAATTATCTGGGCGATTAATGCAAGAGATGGTGCTGTGTTAAGAACAGTGCCTCAGAACACCTGGAAGGGAGTGTCTTACTATGTTAACTCTGGGCAGAATCTCCACACCTCAATCAGGAATGAGGTATGGATGACTGACATAATGGCCCTATTACACAGTCCAAAACATAATTTCTTAAGGAGTCATTGTGGATCTTCTCTTTTGAAATCATAGCTCTTGAACACTATGAATTGGAAAGAAGTACCCAGAAATCTGTATGTTTTAAGCAACTCTAGGTAATTTTTATAAGGAATAAAATTTAAGAGCTAGTGAATTAAGACTGCATGTATTTTTCACACTTCTGTGGATTTTATGGAGTAACAAAATTTGTAACTGTCACTATACCTAACAGGAAGGGGAGAAAGGGGGGGACAAATAAAATTAGCTCAAAAGTCACTTACTGTCATATAGTGGTTGTGTGACAGGAAGTTGATTTTCATATTTTCTGAATTTTGGTCACATCATATGAAAAGAAGGTAACAATAATTTCATAGGGTTTTAGGAGAATTACATCACATTCTAAACATAGATTAAATCACATTGAACATAAAACAACAGACAGTTCCACCCTTGAGAAGCAACAACTACAGGGACATGTACTGATTTTCCACAGGAAACAATAGGGCCTTCATGATGCTCAGTGAAAAAAAATCTGTCCTTATTACATCACAAGTCTTGGAATATATAGTTACTTCTAATCAGCAATCAATATTCTAGTAAAAACCAAAGTGAAACAAAAATACTCAGAACCACTGAAAATATTTAATATTCTACATGTTTCAGTTGTATGAGGCAAGAAAAAATTATATGTATCACAAAAGAGGTCACAAATGATATGAATAATAGAAAAAACTTAAATCAAGTAGCATTCATTAGTACAAACAGGGTAGTTTAGTAAAGTAACCGACATACCAAAGCAAAAGCTTTCTTTCACTATGATGCAAATTTTATATTCACCAGTAAATTTCATATATAGTGGGAAAATTCAATTCCCAAAGCAAAGCAAAACATAAAATACCTATATTAATCAAAAAAGAAATATATGGGACATATATTTTAACTAAATTTTTATATTTTTACCACAATTTTTTTAAAAATCAGCCAGAATCAAAACGTGTACAAACCTTTAATATTGAATGTGCTCCTAATGTATATATAAAATATACCAATGAAATCAATCTTAAAAAATCAGCCTTGGTGAGATATATAAACACAAGTATAGACATAGACATTTGATATAATATATACCTGTCTACCAATACACATAAAACAAAGACTCAAATTTATCACATTCTAGCTTTTTCAGAGTTACCCTATTGGCATGATTTCTCCTTTTAAAGTCTAAAGAGATATGTAATACTAAATTTTTACAAGTTTGAAGGTGGAATTCTTGCTTGTAGAAAGGTGAAAAATATATAGCTCAAAGGAGATTGCTTACCCAGTTAATCTGTTTGAATTTCCTGAAGGCTTTTTCCCCCCTCTGGCTTAACTTGTTATAGGTCTTAGTCAATTCTCAAGATTAAGATAGTTCTCATTTTATTGTGTTCAAACTGAGACATATTTTATCGGAAATTTACACACTTTATCCTATCTCTATGCTCAAGGCCTCTGATGTGGAGAAAAACAAATCAGTTTGAGAACAATCCTCCCCACCAAGAAAAATACCAAGGCAAACCATCTGTAGTCAAATTTCTCTATTTTTTAAGTTAAGGTACAGAGATTGCAGGAGACAAAAATCAGTTTTCAGCAAACAAGTTTTGAGTTATTTTGAAATTCAGTCAATTTAAAATAAATCAAGGACTACTAGTCAAAATGTGAGAAAATTTAACACCCACAAAACTCACTAACATTAGCTGCATGGTCAGTGGGTACAGAAGGCTCTTACTTGTACTTGTCATTCATCTAGAAAAAGCCAAGGAAAACAGTCATGGAGATTATTGTGGCCAAAGTTACTTGAAAGAATTTTCTTAAGGAAAGTTGTGTGAAATCAGAGTGCCATTCAGTTACACAGATGCTGTTTTATCCACAATAAAATCACCTTTTTTTTTTTTTTTTTTTTTTTGCAGTACCTGGGATTGAACTCAGGTCCTTGTTCTTCCAAGGTAGGTGCAGTACCACTTGGGCTAAATCTCCAACCCTTAAGAATCACCTTTTTCTAAGTCTCAAGTAACTAAATCTTTTCTAGGGAGCTACAAAGCTATACAGCAGTTATTTCTGAGCAATTTACAACAGAGCTCCTCAATCATACCATCAATGTTTCTGTCCTTTTAAAGTCTCCTAATCCAAACTTTTTTTGGTCAACAAATGTTTTTAAGAGCCTTGAGCTCCATACTAGTTCACAAAGAAGGCCCAGAATTGCTAGATGCTCCAAATGACATGTAATTTTAGAAGATACTGAAACCTTATTATCCATCTTAGAATAAAGGGGTTTTTAAGAAATATGAATAGCCAAAGAAGACACAAAAGCATAGGAAAACAAACCAAAATAAATAAGCACTGTAAACTAAAAAAACCAAGTGCCTGTAAACTTTTTTTTTAACTTCTGAATACCTTCTCAAAGGTATTCAAAATGACACATGCCAGGTCAGTGGCCCAAAATGACACACGCCAGGTCCAAATGGCCACAAATAGTAAAAGTGCTTGTCTCACTCAAACACACTGTTGATCCAATCAGTGACACAAAATAACCTGCTATAGGTATGAAATAACTCCAAACAGGGGAGGCCTTACTTCACCTACATGACACTGCTGGAAGACCTAAGAGAAAGTCCGAATCACGAAGACAGTAGATGCCTGGAGTGCAGTTTCCAGAGGGAAGCCAGACAAAGTCCATTAGCTCTCCAAACAATCTTTTTCCTTTTACCAACAAAAGTATTTACAGCCAGCTAATATACCATGAACAGGAAAGGAAGGATGTTCCTGGGTGCAAAAGTATTCCTAGCCACTGCTGGAGTGTCCCTGGAGTCCTGACCATGGGTTTCACTAGCCAGGAACAGTCAGTCCCCTTTCCAATTGCCTCCTGGGATGAATGCCTCTCAGGAGCAGGGACTTACCTCTTCGTTGGATCACTGAATCTGTGATCAGTCACTTAGGTTCATATGATTAAATCTGTTTGCTTGCCATTGACCAAATCTAATGAGGCTGTATATATGGATAAAAAGGAAAAATAATTTATTCCAAGCTAGGTCTGCACAGGTGGAGGGGCCCATTTGTCTCAAATCACTATCTTCCTCTGTATAGGTGGTCAAGGGTCCTTTATAGTAAAAACAGGAGGGGAAGCACAGAGAGACAATGCAGATCTTTACTCCTGGTTTATCATTTCAACTATCTTCAATTTATCAACTTTCTTTTAGAGAGGAAGCTGGGCTCCAGCTTCCTGGCTATAGGCTCAGCAAGAGGAAGCTTGGGGAAGTTGCTTATCCCTATGAGAAAAAAAAAATCTAACATTTAAAGTTCTATTGTGCACTGTTGGTCACATTGTTATTTACCAGAATGCTTAAATCATTTGAATATATTAAAATATTTAATCTTCACAGCACCCCTCTAGGGTACACATGATTCTTCACTTTACAAACTAAAAAACAAAACAAAAAACAGCCCTGAAGAAAGAGACGCTAAGTAGTTTACCCAGGGGTTCACAGTTTCCTAGTTTATGACCTCTCTGACTTTGATAGGAAGCTAACAGAATTTATATATCAAAACAAGAAAAATAGAACCAAGAACTTCAGTAAGTCATCAAAAATATATCTGACCAGGAATAAATAGGATACAGAAAGAAAATAAAAGAGCATGTATAAGGGGGGAGGAGGGGGGAGTGGGTAGGGATATGGGTAAAAATGAGAATTAACTTGTGGCATATACTGGTACAAATTTCCCAATGTTATATGTGATTTTGAGATGTATATAAATTGTACCAATAAAGAATTCAATTAAAAAAATAAAAAAATATATATATCTGACCATGAAATGTATTCAAACTCATAATTTAAGAGCCAGTATATTAAACACTAAGATGTGATTTATTCCTATAAAATTGTCAATGATTAAAAAATAAGTACCTAGAGTTGGCTACAATACAGAGAGATGGACATTCCCATACAATGCTAGTGAAGAACAAATTTATAACATGTTTATGAAGAGCAAGATGGCAATATTCATAAATGTGCTGGTCCTTTGATCCTACTGTTTTACTTCAGGGTATTTATTCTGAAGAAAATATAAAATGAGTGCAAAAATGTCTGTGCAATCACATTGTACTATTACATATGATAGAAAAATATATAAAATATAGCTAATAAACTGTTACATTAAAAATGACATTGAATATGTATTTTATATGAATAATAAAAGATAAATATGACAGTGCTGACTTTAAAATGTATAAAACAGAAGGCATAGTATAATAGTTCTTTTGTCATTTAAATTAAAATGCCTAGAAAGTTTAAACAGAAATGTATACTTGCATACACTAAACTAATAGTAGTAGTGACTTTAGGGTAGAATTAGTTTTTCCCTTGTGCTTTTTGGTGTTTTCCAAGTTTTCTCTTTTGAGTATGTTTTACAAATAAAGAAGACAACTGTCATTCTGACGAAAAAGAAAGAATTTCTCCAGCCAAAAGAATGAACAGAATTTGATGTCAGATTGCTGGAGGAAAGAGAACTGAGCAGAACAAGTCTGTGGATAAACAGAGAGGAAGTTACTCTTAATAATAAGCAACAAGCCGCTAGTTCACAGCGGAGTTCTTTGATGAGAGGCTTAACCTCCTTAGACAAGCAAATGGCAAAAAGTCTAGAAAGAGCTTTTAAAGAGATGATTAGAATATGATTCTTCATTCAAAAACTTGGTTGCTCCCACCCTGAATAGTGCAGCACAGGAATAGGGCAACAGCCATATGCCAATGCAAGAAAGCTGAGCCAATATGGAAGGTCGGCAGTTTGGGTAACCATCCTGGGATGAAATGATTTCCTACTGCCTTAGGCAAGGAGAAGTAGGAAGTGGGTAACATTAACCTATTGGAAATCATTAGGAAAGTATTATACATAATTATGCTGGAGTTAACTGCAGAGTAAATCATATTTGGCTTTAATTCAATGATACATCCTCCTTCAAGCTCAAGTGATTTCAAGGTTATACTCAGAGGTTAGAAATTGAGATACTCCTTATATCTAGATGAGTTCTATGAGACTTCACATCAAAATTGAAGTGGCTCATGCCATAATGCTGGGCGTGGTGGTTTATGCCTGTAATCTAGCACTCAGAGGTAAAGGCAGGATTGCTGAGTTTGAGGCTTCAGCCTGAACTACAAAGTGAGGCCCTGTCTCAAAAAAAAAAAAAAAAAATTGCAGTGGCTGGATTGGCAGATTTTCACAGAATGCTGGAACAGCACATTATTTGATTATTCTAACTTGGTGTGTTAAAACAAGCAAACTAAAAGTTGTTGGCATGATGCCAGCACTCATAAAACTTGCTGAATTTATATTGTTAGACTGTAGTCAGTTGGTGGATTCTAATAGATGTGCCTGGAATTTGGAGTCAGTAAGCAGCTGAGAAAAAAAAAAAAAAAAAAGGAAGAATTTCAGCCATGACAATTGCTTTCAATTTCTATGATCTGTTATATTAACATAATAATCCAGAAAAATATGACACTCAAATGTTTTCTGAAGATGATCATGGGCCTCTCACTTTCCCACAGAAATTTAAGAGTAGGTGGATACCCAATCCCTTGTCTGGGAGAGTAGGGGGGTTAGTTTCTTTTCTCATTACTGAGGCAAAACTTTTAACTTTGAGACACTCAAAATTAAAGGATGGAAAATTTATGTAGCTCACAGTTAATAGAGGTTTCACTTCACAGCTGGATGATCCAAGGCAGGGAGGCAGGGCAAAGAGTCATCACAGAGGAGAAACAGTTCATTCATGACAGGCAGAAAGCAGCAAGCAGCAAAGAAGCAGTGACTCTCTTTGGGTTCCTTATGTCTGATCCACACTACCCACTTGAGTGAGTTGCACTCATGTTCAGGATAGAACAGCATCATCTCATGATTCAATCCCAGCATCACACCCTTGGCCCCAGCAGCATATACTGTAGATCTAGCCAACTCCAAGAAGCCCCACCTGTGACCACATGAGGTTTTGAGGGGACAAAGCCATAACAGAGCTGAAGGAAAAGCTCCCAGTAATAAATAAGTACTTATGACATTGTATGGGACTTTTTGGTGCTCTGTTTCTATATACAGTTGAGGGAGTTTATTTTTAGATTTTTAGCTACTATGTTGCCGTGTTGATTTGTATCTTGTAAATCTCTCTCACATAACTCTCCACCTCATGACACATTTTTCTTGTTTATTTTTACCTAATATTCCACTACTAATGGGGTAGGAGAGAAGGTATTTCACTGTTATCCTTAGAAGCTACCATATAAAAAATTACTCTTCAGACTGGGGATTTAGTTCAGTGGTTCTGGCATCTGCTTGGCAAGTGCAAAGTCCCGAGTTTGATCCCCAGTGCCACATATCACAATGCCAGGTGTGGTGGATCAGTAATCCCAGCACTTGAGAGGCAGAAGCAGGAGAATTGCTGTGAGTTCCAGGCTCACCCGGGCTACATAGTGAGTTCAGGGCCAGCCTGAATCATAAAGTGAGACCCTGTCTGAAAAACAACAACAACAACAACAACAACAACAACAACAAACAACTCTTCACTGCTGCAGAATGTTAGTGACTATTAACAGCAGTACACCTCCTTACTACAGCGAGCTTGTCTTCAAGGTGAGAGTACTGACTTCACAGCAACAGCTGCTCCCAAAGACAGACTATCAGGCAGTGAAGAAAAGAATGAAAGGGAAGTGAAAACAATTTGGGTTTTTTATTAACATGGATATGTGTGCATCTGCAACATAAACAACTTTTCAAAATAAATTGTGGAAATTCAGAATTAAGCACAAGGATCATGCAAGAGGTAGCAAATATCTAAGAACTAAAAGTCTATTTGTCATTGGCCACAAAACTACTTTCCTCTGCAACACAATTATTCACCACTCTAATAATTAACCATTATTTCAGCAGAACTAACTGCTACTGGTTATTTTTTGCCTCTCATCTCCAGGACAACCAGTTTTATTTACTTAAAAGATTTATGTTTCAACTATAAAATATAGCTAACATAAACATGCTTGGCTATTCCCTTCTCAGACATTTCTGGATTGTTTTCTTCAGAAGGGATAAACATCTTGGACAGCTATCACAACCCTCAGAATTCCTCACAAAATTGTCCATTCTAACAAATCATTTAGAAAAAGACAGCAACTCAAAAAGAAAGAAAGAAAGAAGGAAAGAAAGAAAGAAAGAAAGAAAGAAAGAAAGAAAGAAAGAAAGAAAGAAAGAAAGAAAGAAAGAAAGAAAAAGAAAAAGAAAAAGGATGGCATTAACAGACCAAACACTGGCCAAAAAAATGTACACATTATATTCACATCACAAATAATAACCAGATGATGGTTAAAAAGTTGACTATATTTAATGCTGATCAAAGTGTGGAGAAGCAGATATTTTTTATGGGAGTATAAATGAGTGCAATTTCTCAGAAAAGAAATTGGGTAAGTCCATCAAAACTTTAAATGCATGTACCCATTGTGCCAGGAAGCCTGCTTCTGGATACTTATATTAAAGATATAATGTGGTGAGTATCTATACTCAGAGATATTTAGTAAAGAGATATTCAAAAATAACAAAAGAAATCCAGAGACAACTTAAATATTGTTATGGTTTACTTACTGAGTGTCCCCTAAAAGTTCCTATGTTGAAGGATTGGGCCCTAGCGTATGGAGTTGTTGAAGTAATGGAACATTTAGAAGGTGGGGCCTAGGGAAAGAAAATTGGATCAATGGGAGCGTGCCCTTAAAGAGGATATTAGAACTCCGGGGTTCTACCTTTCCTCTCTTTGATTCCTAGCCACTGTGAAATGACTGGCTTTGACCTGCCACATCCATATTGCTCTGTCTCATTACAGGATGAAAGCAACAGGGTTAAGTGATCATGGTCTGAAACCACAAGCTAAAGTAAATCTTTTCTAGGTTGAAGCTGTTTGTCTTAGGTATCTTGTCACAGAAATACAAACCTAACACAAATATCCATCAAAAAAAGTACTATAGAAATTGTGGTAACTTCATATCATAGAATATTATGCAGTTTCTTTAACAATTCAGGTAAATATATGTGAATGAACAAGGAAGACTTTCCATAAATATATTTTAACTACATTGTATTTACTAGTCATATATTCCCCTTATTTTAAAAGTAAAATAATAAAAGCCTTGGAACTAAATACAATAATTCTCTACTGTCCTCAATATCCCAGTTGCTTTTTCAGAAACAGTCCCTTTCATTATCTTAACTGTTGCTTTTGGCATTTATATGTCACCTTATTTCTAAACCAGTGCTTCTAGAACACATAGATTTTATTTATTTAAATGACTTATTTGCCAAATACAAAATATAAATATATAGTACAAACCATAGATGCAATTTCAAATTTTCTATTAGCCACATTTATTACAAATTAAAAGAAATAGGTGAAATGATTTTTAATATCTTCTCTTTAACCCAATCAATATATTTAAAATATCCCATTGAAGCATTTCTCAATGAAATGTAGTTACGATTTGAATGTCCCCTCTTAAATTCATGTTGACATATAACTGCCAGTGCAACACCTTCTGAAATGATTAGATCAAGGGAGTCCACACTTAAGAATGCGTTAAAGCCATCATCAAGGAGTAGAATTGTTATGAAAAGGGGAGTTTGGCTCCTACACTCTCCTGTTTCTTTCCCGTTTTCTTATCTTGTGATGCGTTGCCCTGTTATGACTCAGCAAGAAGTCGCCCACCAGATGGAGCCCCTGGATCTTGTATTTCCCAACCTCCAGAACCAAGAGCCAAAAACACTTGTATTGCTTGCAATTTACTGAGTTTATGATATTCTCTTATAGCAGGAAAAATGGACTGAGACAGATATTTTACATTCCTTTTGCACTAAGTCTTCAAATTTCATTGTATAATTTATAAATAATAGTACATCTCAGTGTGGGCCAGCCACATTCCAGTGCTCAAAGTCATCCTGTGATTAGTGACCACAGTGTTGGAAAGTATACCTCTGAACAAAGAATACTCTTTCTCCTTGGCTTTCTGGCTATGAAGTAAAGTATCTTATGATAAATGATGGACTTCCTATTAGGAGCAAATGAAAGTCTAGCACTCCTACCACTGTGTCTTCTCACTCATGACTTCATAATATATCATACTTTTAAAATTAACAACTTTTATTCTCTTATTTGACTATGAAAGCATTTCTTTATAAAACAAAAAATTTTAAAACCCTAAATATTCAGTATTTATATGTTTATATAAATTTAATTATGGCCAAATACTACAAAATACTATGATAAGATTGCCTTTCTTATTCTTTTGTTTTGTTTTTCCTGAACTTAATAATGATCTTGTTTCCTCAGTTTAAGCATCTTATTGTTTATTATACTGGCTCTTTCACATGCCTTTCACTGCACTGTTCCACTGATCAGTATTGTTTGGTAATTTATCACTTCCCACTGGTCTTCTGTCTTTTATTTGCTTGCTTTGTACTATCATTTTGACTGGACGACTCATCATCTCCTAGCTTCATACACTTATAAAGGTTGGTATAATGTCTATCCTGCATAAAGTCATACACAGAATCAATTCGTCCTTTCAAAATCCCAGGAGTATACTTTTGCAGAAATAGAAAATAGCAGTTCATACTAAACTGCAGATGACTCTGATTTAACAACACAATTTTGTGAAATATTATTATTTTTTCCCTGCTACCAAGGACCAAACTCAGGACCTTGCACTTACAAGGCAGGTATGGTGCCATTGAGCTAAACCCCAGGCCCAACAAAACAATTATGGGGAAAAAATGAATTTTAGAATAAATATTGCCAGATTTGAGAAAGTTCCAAATCTACATTTATTGAAATAATGTAGTATTAAAACAGACATATAGACCAATGGGATAGAAGTGAGAGCTTGTAAATAAACTATTGCAAATGTTCTCAGGTGATTTCTTTAAATTTATTTTATTGTTTCATTCTATATACATATCATGATCACACTCTACACTGAAATTTAAGCCAGGACATGACACAATTTAATTCTCATTCTTCCCATTCCCCTGCTCACCACACAATCCTCCCACCCCATTTATATAAAAGTTCTGCTTACTTTTTACCATCAAATTTTTTTCTTTCTCCTCTTTACTTAACCCTGCCCCTATTTCCCTTTGAATATTTTCTGTTCCACAGTATCTCAGATGATCTTTGACAAAATTCTTCACTAAATCTCTGGGAAAAGTGCTGTAGGCTAGGTATAGTGACACACACCCGTAATCCCGGAACTCCCGAGGCCAAGGCATGAGAATCACCATGAGCTCAAAGCCAACCTCAACTATACAGCAAGGTCCTGTCTCAAAAAAACCAACACCCCTCCCCCGCCAACAAAAAGGGTGCTGAGCCAGGCGTGCTGTTGCATGCCTGTAATACCAGCACTTGGTAGGCAGAGGCAGGAAGATCACCAAGAATTTGAGACAAGCCTGGGCTACATTGTGATTTCAGGGCCAGCCTGAACTACAAAGTGAGACCCTGTCTCAAAAAAACAAAACAAACAAAAAATGGAGCTGAGAAAACAAGATATCCACATGAAAATAATGAAGTTGTACCTTTATTTTATGCCATCTACAAAAATTAACTTCAAACAGACTAAAAACTTAAATTTAAGAAATGAAATAATAAACCTCCCAGAGAAAATGTGAAAAAAAAACCTCATAAAACTGGATTTGGCAATCATTTCTTGGACATAACACTAAGAGTGGACAATAAAAGCAGAATCAACAACAGGACTATGACAAACTTAAAAATCTTGAGTATCAGTGGACACAATCAATGGAATGAATAGATAACCTACCAAATGGGCGAAAATATTTTTAAACCATACATCTGATACGGAGTTAATATCAGAATATATACAGCCTAGTAGCAAAATAACAAATCCCCCAATTAAAAATTGAGCAAAGAACTTAAATAAGCATTTTCCAAAGAAAAGAAGATGTTAGTCAGATTTCTGTCAAACAACTGTGATAATCAATGTAGAAAAGATTTATTTTGACTTTTTGGAATGCTCAATCCATGGTCAAATTTGCCCACTCACCTTGGAATCAATGGTGAGACAGCACATCATGACAGAAGTGCATAGAAGACCAAAAATATTTACCTCATGGCCAGAAAGTCAAAAAGAAGAAGATGAGGAGGCTTAGTAGGAGGCCTTTGCATGAGTGGGGAAGTGTCCTCAGAGAGGATTCTGGGTCCCCGGCCTCTGTCACTCTCCTTGGTTTCCTGTCTAGGAAGGGAACAATATTGTTCTAACACATGCTCCTCTCAAGATGAGCCTCACTGTGGGGCCAACAAATTATGGACAGAAACTGTCAAAACTGTAAACTGAATTGAACTTTTTTGCTTTATATTATGATTTAGTAGTAGTTTATTTATTAATAGTTTTGGACAGCTAACCAACACAATATGCAAATGACCAACAATCACATGTGGTAAGCAACACTATTAATAGAGAGATGCCAATCAAAATCACAATGAGGTATACTTCACACCCTTTAGGGAGGCTGCTAGAAAAGCAGTAGTTTAAGTATTGCTAAGGGAATGGAGAAAGTGGGACACTTATATGCAGGTGGGAAGATAAGTGATGCAAACACAACTGAAAACTGTATGACAGTTCCCCCCAGCACAAAAATAGGACTATGACAGGCCCTGGCAATCACCTTTTTTAGTATATATGTCCAAAATAATTGGAAGCAGAGTCTCAAAGTTCTATTTGCATACTCCCAGTCATAGCAGGATTATTATTACTAGTAGCCAAGAAATGGAAGAAATACAAACTTCTATTGATGTGATGATGAATAAAATGTAGTATATACATAATGAAATAGTACAGAGCCTTTAAGAAAGAAAGAGCTCCGTATATGCTACAGTGTGGATGAACTTGAAGACAGTATGCTAAGTGAAATAAGTCAGTCAGAAAAAAAGGCAAATACTTTATGATTTCACTTACAAGTTATCTACTGTGACATATACATAGAAAAAGAAAGAATGGCGACAAGTTATATAGTTTTTCATTTTGTAGTAATAAAAAAGTCCTGGTGATCTGTTTCACAAGGATATCAGTGTGTTCAATACTACTGAACTATACAATTAAAAATAGGATAGTAGCCGTGCATGGCGGCTCATGCCTATAATCCCAGCACTCAGGAGGCAGAGGCAGGAGGATTGCTGAGTTTGAGGTTTGCCTGTGCTACATAGTGAGCTCAGGGTCAGCCAGAACTACAAAGCGAGACCCTGTCTCAAAAAATAAAATAAAATAAAATAAAAATAGGATAGTAAATGTTGTTAATATATTTCTTAACATAATATTTTTGTAAATATTGGAATGATGATGGAGGACTTGGTGATACAATTTGACCCATATCTTGACTCATGTTGTCTCAGTCTGTACTGATTGCTCACTACCATAACTGTCATCCTGTCCTCTACCACTCTCTAGATTTTGTTCCTTCTCCACAGTGATGGATCTTATGTTTTTTGCCTCCCACCATATCTTCCTCTCTTGGCCTATTCCTTCCCCTCCATGGAGTACTTCCTCCAAGAACTTCCTGAAAGGGGGAGCCTAAAAAATATTTTCAGATACATCTGCCTGAAAGTGTCTGTATTTCCCTTTGTCACATGACTCAGAATTTCCCATGCTGTAGAAATCTAGGTTTAAAAAATGCCTTTCATGTATTTTAACATATTGTCCATGTACTGTAATTTCCAGAAATTACTGATCCCTTCCATGTAAACTCCTCACTCCTCACATTCCTTGAAAGTTTTTAGAATCTTCCTTCTCCCAATATAAAGAAATTTAACAGTTTTATGGGAGGATTTTTTATCCAATGTACTGGGCAATCCTTGGTCTCCTTTAATCTTAAAACCTACATCCATTTTGTTCTGAAAACACTCACTGTATTTTCTGTTCTCTGTCTTTCTGAGACTTTTGCTGGATTGCCTTCATTCACTAAATGTATTTGCTCTTTAAATTGCAACTTTCCATTTGCTCTACTTTCTGAAAATTTCCTCATCCAACCCTTTAACTGTTCTTTTTTTTTTTTTTTAATACAGTGTCTTGCTTTGTAGTTCAGACTGCCCCTGAGCTCATTATGTAACCCAGGCAAACCTCGAACTCAGCAATCCTCCTGCCTCTGCCTCCTGAGTGCTGGGATTACAGGTGTGAGCCACCACACCCAGCATTGTGGTATGTGGTACTGATTGCTGATGGGTGTGAGTTACCACATCTGGTATTGTATGTGGTTACCCGGGATGGAACTCAGGACCTTGCACTTGCTTGGAAGGTGCCAGAACCACTGAGCTAAATCTCCAGTCCTATTACTCTTGATATATTTCCATATCTAGTTCTTTTTCTTTCCAAATATTGCTTTTTTAGTATAGCACCTTGTTCTTTCAAGGAAGAAATATTCTCCCTAAAGATGTTAAATATCAAGTTTTATTCTACCTCCAAAATCTTTCCTTCCAGTTTCTTTTCTGTTTTGAACTTTTCCATGTTAGTTGCTGTCCTCCCATCGCCAGTTGTCCTCTGGGTAGTGTTTAAACAGTGGTGGTGCAAAAGATAGAAGCTTTAAGCTTCAGGAAATGGTTCACTGACTT
>PVIC010000905.1:0-104170 GCA_004025085.1 Thryonomys swinderianus | reverse complement strand
ATAATTTATTTTTATAAGTTCATGTTTGCAGTGCAGAATTATTATCTTCATAGTGCAGAGTTGGTACATGTATATAACACATCTTCTTTATACTAAAAGTCCCCTTACCTTCTGTCTCTCCCTATCTCTTCTTCACCTTCCCTTTTACAAGAGATCCCATCTCTGTGTCCTGTTATCTTTTATTTTGTACTTCGAAGATCTGTACTTTGAGTTTCCCATATAAGATAAGCCTTGTGATGGGTTCCTCTCCTCTATCTGCAGAGTTCTCCAAAATGCTCCATATTCACAAGTCCTGATTCTAGACTGAGACTCTTGCCCTTTCTAAGGAATCTTACCACCACAGTGGGTTATCCCAGGAGTATACTGTTTTGTTATCTCTTTAATCACTTAAAACACTTTTTTTTCTCAGAATTTATGCTTTCCTTAATTATGTAATCCAGAAAATTTCTGCTAAATTCTAATGCTCTTGATGTCAGTTCAAGTTCCAAAGTCCAGTTCTCTGTGCTTCTTAGGTCAAGGTCCTTCCTTCTGATTTTCTGAAGGTATTTGACTTCTGTACTTGTCCCAAATCCACTTCCTGTTTGCTGGTCCCAGACTGCTTTTCTCCATGACCGCTGCTCTTTTGGTGGGGACAGTTCTACTTGGACCCACTCGTCCAGTAGGTGGAGCGGTTGCTGCACAGCTCTCTGCCGGGACGGTGCACACTCTGAGCAAGGTTCTTAGACTTTGGACTTGGCTGCAATGCGTTTGAATTGTACTCAGGTGAAACTGGTGGAACAGGAAGAGCTGAGTGGGGCTGTGGGGAGCAGCACTCAGGAGGTTCCCTCTAGCATTAGAGAAATTTTTGTTCCTGGGGTGAGCGTGTTGGTAGCTGCTGGGATTGTAGAGGCTTCTCTGCTATGTGCTGGACACACCACCCTTGAGATGAGTAAGTCCACATATAGCCTGAATTAGCTGCTTTCTGTTGTTTGGGCAACATGCCTGATACTACAACTTAAAAGAAAAGAGCTTGCTTCTCGGGTTATGGTTCCAGAAGTTTCAGTCCATGGCACAAAATGTCATAACACGGGGATGTGGTGCAGCCATACTGTCCACCTCATGGATGCCAGGAAGTAGAGCAGAGGAACAGCCCTTCCTAGAGGAAGGGACAAGGGTCAGGATACTGTCCCCAAAGTCACCTGCTGGAACCAATGAGGACACAGTCAGAGGTTCCAGCTCTCTGGAGTCCTTGGTGTCATTTCTCAAAGGTTGTTGTTTTAATAGAGACTATTGGAAGTACTTAGCTCCTCCTTATCCCTTTCTCAAAATCATGAGACATAACCAGTCACCTCATACTTCTAGTTTTGTTTACTCGCCTGGGTTCCAGGACTCCTGGTCACCTCTGCCTCCACCCCTGCCCTGTACAAGTTCCCTGATCAAGTACAATCTTTCACTCTTCACAGTCTCACGTTTTCCACTGGCTTCTTTGGAATTTCTGGACTATCAACTTGCATTCCATACTCCTTTTACGTATATTCTTTCACTGTTTTGTCCTTTCTAAAATAACTCTGCCCTGTGAGGATTCTCCCATCCTTAGGTCATTATGTCTTTCCCATATTTGGCTGATGTAGGTTTTGTTTGTTAGCTTTCTTCCCTCGTTTTGCTCATCTTAAGACCATGAATTTATCCCTTTCAGTCACTTCTACTCCCTCTTCTGTTGACAGCAGACATTCTTGTTTCAAGTTTCGATAATCTAGCGAGGACATTTTCTCACCTCTTCTATGGATAAACTTGTATCTCCTCCTCTTTCTTCTCCTCCTCCTCTCCCTCTTCTTCCTCTTGCACCACTTTGTTTTCATCTTTCACCACCAAATCTTTCCACACTACTTCCATTGTGTCGACTTCATCTACATAAAAAATGATCCAGAGGCCACAGATTTAGCTCAGTGGTTCCAGCACCTACCTAGCAAGTGCAAGGTTCAATCCCTGGTAACCACACACAATACCTGGTGTGGTGACTCACACCCACCAGCAATCAGTACCACACACCACAGTGCCAGGTGTAGTGCTGTAATCCCAGCACTCAGGAGGCAGAGGCAGGAGGAGTGCTGAGTTTGAGGCTTGCCTAGGCTACATAGTGAGCTCAGGGCCAGCCTGAACTACAAAGCGAGACCCTGTCTCAAAAAAAAAAAAAAAAAGATCCAAAAGTCTCTCACTCCTTTATCTCTCCAATCCTGTGTTGTTATTGGCAAATCCAGTAGTAGGTGATGCTCTGGAATTTGCAGTGAACCCTGAAATCACAACACTTACCACCGTTCCATCCACTGCCCCTATTTTTCTTGCTTTGAAGAACTCCCGCTTCTCCCTACCACACTTTAAAAAAGTGTCAAGGACATCAGGCTAAGGATCCTATTTTCTTATTTTCTATGAACCTCTTATTTTTCATCTCCTGGATTGCTTGATTTATATAAAAATTTCTTTATATATAAATATATTTTATATATATTTTATATATATATATATGTATATATATTTTTCTGAAATGCCACAAATTCCATACCCTTGTTTTCCTCTTTTTTAACAATCCCAGAAGGAAATTATGATTCCTAAGCATACTCTCTGCTCCTGAGTGGTTAGATCTGGCTGAGGGAAAGTCTCATAAGCGAAGTGTTTCCCTATGCAATCACTAAGTGGAAAGGAGATGGCTCAGAGTCCTTCCCTGTGCCCCTAATGGCTCTTTATTTTACCATGGTCCAAGATGATGGTGGCAAAGTCAATTTGCTTCTGAAGGCATCCCTTCCTTGTTTTCAGGGATGACTAGCTTCATATTTCAAACATAAAACTCAAGCCATCCAAAGTGAATGCCTTTATTATGCTGGACACAAAAGCCCTCTTAAATATATACTGCAGGACAGCTGGTGTGCCTCTCTCAGGCGCATGCATTGAGGATCATAAATTCTAAGACTAAGATGTGCCTCCCTTTGTAACTTCTGAGATTATTATGTGTGGATGCTATGCTGCTCCTGGGAAGTATCTCAGAAAGGGAAGATACAATTTGGCTTTCACCATTTCACTATTCCAGCGTTAGTCTACTGTCCTGTTTTTGTTTTTCGAGGAGTCCAGATTGGAAAGAGGAGTTCCATACAGGAAACCAAGAAGCACCTGCATGTAAGTATAAAAGCTCACCTTGTCTTTTGGGGCAGGAGGCAACAATACCATTTTGTGATTCCCTTAGTCGCAGTCACCTTAGCTGTGTTGTGTTTTACAACCACTCTGCGTCCTGGGGACCTATTCCTCCGATGAGACTGGATTTCAGTGGAAACACCTGCAGAATCAGGCAGCTGGTCTCCAACACTCTACATGTGCTGACTTGTCCAAGTCAGGAGAGATAGCTACCTGGATTGGAGACCACTGTATCCACAGCACCAACCCTGTACAAGCATGCGCGTCTTTCCCTTCATTCTGTCTTCACTATATAACCCAGTTCTCCACCTATCGGTGACCTGTTGTCTTCAATTTCTGTACCTCTTGCATTTCAGTAGCCTCTGCCTTTAGTCACTCTGTCCTGCATCCTTCATTTTAATTTTTCTAGTGAATCTTTCCTCAGTGTCTTGGGAAAGTTCTTCAGCATTAGTCACTTAGTTTTTTTCTTCATTTTGTCTCTCCTAGTCTTCTTTCAGAGACTGGTATATTCTGTTTTTCCATTAATAATCAGAGGTTTCAGCCATTCTTCCACTCACTTCTATTCTTGGGTTTGTGGTCACTGACCACTGTGTGTATTTTGTCTTGAATTTTGAAAGTTAAAAAAAAATCCAAAGTTAATACTACACACTCCTAGTCCCCAAATTGAGAAATAGTGAGTATTCTGTATTCAACTCCAGTCATATAGTTTGTTTTTATTCCTCCATTTCATTTCTAAGTCTACCTCCCTAATCTCTGCTTTTGAATTTGTGTTTCCCAGTGTTCCATTTACCTAGAGTCCCTTTCTAAAGAGAAAGCCTTAATGCCATCATGTATACCATGTCACTATGTAATTAATCAGTTTCACATTGTAACCATAAAAACCTGACTAGTTTATTTCAGTTCTCATGGTGTTGTCTTATGTTGGCTTTTATATTGTTAGAAGTGTACCTAATATGTGCTTTTCTATAGTGTAAGCCAAAGGGCAGAATGTCCATATAGGAAGATGTGTTCACTTCAGTTTTATCAGATTTTTAATTGTTTTCCAATTGGTTTTATAGATTGGCAATTGCAGGTGCATACACAACCTCTTCTTGTTGTTTTGTTGATCTCCACACCCCTGAATTCCTGTAAAGTTATATTCATTTTTATGTTTACTAGTTACTTCCTCCTCTGGGAATAGTCTGTTCCATTCAATTAATTCTTTGCTTATTGAATTTGTTAACTCTACACACTTGATCTTAGCCAAAAGGCCAAGAAGCGATGAATTTGTTAATTCTAAGTACTGACTGGTTGGCTTTCTTTTTATTTCCTGAAGCCCAAGACTCCTTGTTTCATGTACAGTGAAATATCTTGTGTCAGTGTGGCTTCTTTTTAATGTTTCATTTATACCCTTATATTGAAGAGTCTTACAATCCTCATACTATATAATCATATAAAATTTTTCCTTGTTTTATGTTGTCTGATCTAATAATTTTTTACATTCTCAGTATTCCTAAAGATGCTCTGCATTTTTGTCTGACCACATTACAAATTTAATTTTATCCATTAGATACTTAAGGCATCAGGAAGATTTTATTTTCTATGATGTAAGGTAGTGCTCTAGATCTTAGTTTGCATTAAAAAAATCAACAGGTCCCCTTTATGAGTAACACATCATTACACACTGACTTGCATGCTGTGTGTACTTGGTATGGATTCCCCTGTTTGCTTGCCTGCTTCTGGCATCTCCACTAGACATTTTCTGTTTGGATCTGACCCTCTGACTCAATGTTTTAATTTCAACAGCTTTTAAAACTCTTTAAGTCTAGGGCCGAGGATTTAGCTCAGTGGTTCCAGCATCTGCCTGGCAAGGGCAAAAGCCCGAGTTCGATCCCTGGTGCCACATACCACAGTGCCAGGCATGATGGCTCATGCCTGTGCACCCAGCACTTTGGGAGTAAAAGGCAGAAGGATTGCTGTGAGTTCGAGGTTGACCTGGACTACAGTTCAGAGCTAGCCTGGACTACAAAGCTAGACCCTGTCTCAAACAAACAAACAAACAAACAAACAAACAAACAAACCTCAATTCCAATAGGATCAGTTATCTCACCTCTTTTTGTCTTTTAGAATTACTTTGGGAAATGTTAGATAACTGCTCATTTGAGTAATTTTAGAAATAATGTGTTTAGTCTCACAAAAATCATATTCACATTTTGATTTAAATAACCCTGAACATATGGCTTTGGGGTGGGAGTAACGGACAACTTGAGGAGAGTGAGATTCGCTATTCATGAACAAACTATATATGCTCATTTATATAATTCTTAAAATCTTCTTCAACAATACCTGGCACTTTTTATAAGATGGCTCTTCTATATTTTTTATTCTAAATGCCTTAAGTTGCTGTTGTGAATGATATCTTTTTTCTATGAAGTGTTTTACTATTTTATAGATGATTGGTATGTATTTTAGCATTCCAATCTTGATTTTTTATCAATGCTTCTAAAATTCCTTGGTAGTGTTTGCACTCTGTACACAAATCATCAAAAAATTCTGTAAGAAGAAATAGTCTTTACTCTTCATTTCTTACAATCCTTTTGGAGAATAGTTACATACTGTTCAGTGAAAGCAAGGTATTACCATTTTAGGAAAGATCACAATGTGTAGAAGGATGTCTAGATGCAAGCAGCCTATGCATGGGCTCCCAGAGTGGGTCACGTGGGAAAGTCTGTGTATATCATGTGACTGATCACTGAGGGCGTTCACTGCACGAAGATTTCTGACCCTCGTATGGACCAATTGCCCCTTTGGTGGTGTTGGTCCCTCTTGCTCCATCACCTTCGACTTTGCTGAGGGAATCTATCTGTGCAGTGGTCCTAGAGCAGGAGTCGGAAGCCGTGTCTGGGCTCAGAACCAATGCCTTTCCTTCAGATGGTGTGGCTACTACTGGTAAGTGGCTCCATTCCCCGGAACAGGCTGGACATCTGAGACTGTATTGGTGAGAGTAGAACCAATTCAGCATGGAGTAGCTTTTTTTGTCTGCTTGTGGAATAGTCATGTGTTTGGAAATGAATTAGTGTCTCCAAGGTGCTACGGTGACACTAGCTTTATGATATAGGAACCACAGAATGCCTTATTTGCTGACTTGGTATTTTAGACCCTACGACTTCAACAAAAGGACTCATTTCAAATGTAAGAACTCTACTTGTGGGCTCATACAAATAAAATTGACTGCTGTTCTCATATGACCCACTGCCGGATAATCATTTAGCCCAGTGGAACCTGGTATGACCCATTGATGGCCCAGTTCGGAGCCAGGTGTGGTGCATCAAGCTTGTAATTCTTGCCCACTGAGGTGCTGAGACAAGAAGTTCACAAGTTGGACCCCAACTGGCAAGACTGTTTCAAAATACGAAGTAAAAAGAGCTAGGGATGAAGTTCAATGAGAAGGCTGAGGATTCCACCCCAGTATATTAAAAAAACAAAAATAAACAAACAAACAAACAAAAAACACACAGTTTCACCAGTTCCAGTGAGGCCCAGCTTGAGGGCAGTCATCAGGTAACATATACGAAGCTGCGGCCTGTGATCTAAACAAACTGTTCTAAATGGCGCTTCTCCCACAGCCAGGGCTGGGGTGAAGAACAGAGTTGTCAAGGGGCAGTGAGTTTTGAGGGGGATGATGCATTTTTCTTTATTTTTACCATATTGTTGAATCCCCCGATTTGTAAGTCTTGAGTTCCAAGGGGAGATGGTTTCCTACAGAGGACTCCGTAGCGGGCCCTTTCATTCAGAAGTTGAGATTTCCAAGGACACAGAGTCAATAAATTAACAGCTGGCTGGAGAGACTGATTTTCTTCAGGGAGGATGATATTTTTATTGCTGTTGTTCTTTTATCAGGACAGGAAGAGTTTTGGGATGCGCAGGACTCCTTGGTGGGTCTCTAGTATTTCCATGTGTAATTGGAAAATGAACAAAAGTCACTAAAAACACAGGAAAGCTGCGATTTCAGGTCCTTCACATGAAAGACATTCTAGATTTGTTTGACGTGAAATTTCCATCTCCATTTAATAATTTTCAAAGGAAGGAGTGCTATAAGAGGTTTTAAGTATTTTAAAATACAATTTTACCTTTTTGGTAATTTTCCCTTTTACATACTTGATGTCCTATGGTATGTCCATTGTCATTATGAATTTTGCCATCTATTTTTTTTTTTTTTAGATTTCTAACCTTCTGAGCTTTGCTACAGATAAATCAGCTCATCCTTTAAAACTCAGCAAGAATCTCCAGACTTCTTAGCTGAGGGGCTTTGAACGTGTGCTAATCAGTGTTCCTAACACAGCACGTGGTCCTGGCCCATGAAGTCTTGGATCTCTGCTTACCTCCAAAGTGTGGTCTTGCTGCCTTGTGAAAGGTTAAGATTTTCATAAAATATTGGTGTGTGATTGGGAATAGAAATCCTTTTTGAGTAAAAATTATTTTTATTTAATGTGAGAATTTGTGGTTAATATAAAATAAGGAAGGTATGGACTTTTTATGTAGAAAAAGAACAAAACATGCCTTTAACCATACTAATAAAGTAATTCACAGTCATACCTGAAGGGGACAAGATAGTGTAAGATGTTAAGTTGTGTAAACCCCAAGTTTTAGATCCAAGGAACAAAGATTCACTACTTTTGTGTATGTGATTTAATTTTTCAAAATTTTTAGTTTTGTCACATCCAAAAGTTATACGTATTAGCAAGATACATGTTTTATTTTCCTTAGGGAGAAAAGGGTTCTGTGTAAATTGTTAAGTTCTAGAGTACAAGATGTCTTTTCTCCCATAATGACTACCTGAGGATTAAATACATATTCATGTAATGTATCATGAATAAACAATGTGACTATAAAATATTTTCATTTTTTAAATAATAATTTGAACAAAGTGATTATTTGATGGCAGTACTTGACTTCAAGTGATATACAGAAATTTTAAAAATTTGCTTACATATCTTCAAAATATAGCACATTTACATCAAGTCTGATGAACCTGAGACCTAGTTGTAATCAAGAGGCTAAAATGGACCTTTAAACCTAGGATTTAAAAGACAAATTGCTTCTTTAAACTTCCTTGTGCTGAGTGTAAACTGGGACCTCAGGCCAGCTTAAAAAAAGAAGATTCCACAGCATCACGCTTCATGGCCAGTGCATGGCAGAATCTACAGAGGAACATTCCTGTCTGTGTTCTACACCTTCTATAAATTGAAGTGTCTCTTTGCATCGATGGACTAACTGCCCTCCGAATTTGGCCAAATTATAAATAAACCTAGTTTTTATTTTCACGGGCTTTTCTTGTACTTGGGTGAATTTACACAAACAAACCTGGGACACAGTAACCAGGCAGATGAAGCCTGGACTGACCAAGCTCTAGCCAGTAACACAGAGAGGAGGGGAGCATTGCTAAGATCATGGCACAAGGTCAGACATAGGTCCAAAAATATGCATCTTCAGTACATTAAGTCAGCAAGCTGGCCAGAGGAGCTTGTTATGCTCCAGGTAAAATTAAGAGGTAGAATTAGAGTGTATGTACATATATACATTCAAATCCGCACATTCTAGGGGCTAGAGATGTCACCCAGTGGCACCACATCCGCGTTTCAAGTGCAAGGTCATGAGTTCAACTGCTAGTACTGCAATAAAAACCCAAAAACAAACGAACAAACCCAAATCCACATGATCTAAAAAGTCTTGAGTTTTATTTAAAATGTTTCTAAAACTTCTTTTTTTCTTATGTTTTAAAAGAGGTACAGTTATTAAGAGATAATTTTGAAAATTGAGGAAAGAAGTAAAAGTCTCTTCTCCCTAGTCAACAACTATTCATTTTTTACATGTTAAATATTTTACAATTCAGTTTTATTTTTTTATTTTTATTTATTTATTTATTTTGAGACAGGGTCTCACTTTGTAGTTCAGGCTGGCCCTGAGCTCACTATGGTGCCCAGGCAAGCCACCACGAACTCTGCAATCCTCCTGTCTCTGCCTCCCGAGTGCTTGGATGACAGGTGTGAGCCACCATGCCCGGCATTGTGGTATGCGGTGTTGATTGTTGGTGGGCGTGAGTCTCCACGCCCAGCATTATATGTGGTTACCGGGGATTGAACCCAGGACCTTGAGCTTGCGAGGCAGGCGCCAGATCCACTGAGCTAACCCTCTGGCCCCAATTCAGTTTTTTTTTTTTTTGGTAACTTGATTCATTTCTTTTTACTAATTGATGTCATACTGTATAGGTAACATATAGCCAAAATTAAGAGAGGAAAAACCTAGATCATAATCATTGTCACATTACTGTTAAATTCGTCTTTCATTTACTTAGTGAATCTTTGCCATAGTCTGATTAGCAATTTCACCTTGTCAGGTCCATCTGTGAGCAGCTCTTTCATGATTACAAGGAGGCCATGGCAAGTTCCTCTGGACACGATATTTTCCTGAATTCCAGATTCTTATATAGTGGTGAAATCACTCAGTCACAGTCGGCCACATCTTATCTGATGCACTGGCTGGCTCTGAGAAATTTTATCATCCTCAACACCAGCTTTTTAGAAAAATCATAATATTGATTCATCTCCAAGTCTTAAAAAACGGTGCCGTCCTATTGTAGTGCCCTTCTACCTTGTGCACGTGGGCCTCACGTGGACAGGGGGCACATGAGACTTTCCTCTCTTCCATGTGGAACCTGCCCTGAAAACCCCAACCCTGGAAGATTCTTCTCTCTAAGCTTTTTGGGTAATTCTTTCAATAGCAACTTTCAGAAGAATTCTGTAGACTAAGAAGGGGAGCTGTTTCCTAATTCTGGGCCCTTCTTAGCTTTCCTTCCTCTTGCATGTAACTAGGGGAAGGGCTATGGATCTCTATTTTCTGACGACTTATAGATTTGGTAAGTTATCTTTCCAGGTAATGTATGGGCAAGTGATAGGATATTTAAAAGAAAAAAAAAGCGACCTCTCTTAAGACCTGAGGACCTGAGGACCTCAGCCTATTTTCCCAAGCAGACCTTTAGTAGGACTGAGGAGGGACAGAGGGAATAAAAAATAATTCGAAAGAAGACAGGTAAATCATAACTAAAAATATGCTTTTAAGAAGACAGTACCTTCTGGGATCCAGTTGAAGTTATTCAAGGCGTCTGGAGAAGCATGCCCTTGGTTAAATCCTTGCCCTCTACACCCCAAATCACCCCTAAATTCCTGAAAGCGCATAAATTAACTTAACTTGGGAAGTAAAGAGCTGGAAACCTATCTCAGACAAAGGAAAAGGTTGAGAGAACTCAAGGAATACTTAGTTTATACATCTTAAAAAAATAACTAGCCTCATACCAGTAATACAGACCAGTACCTTCGGGGTCAGGGGATGGATGCCTTTTCCTGGGGTTTCCACCCTGCCACAGAACATAAATTCTCCCAGTTCCAGGAATTCAGCACCTTTTTCCTTGGGGACCCTTCACTCTCTTTCTTTGATGCGCACTTTAAAATTTTTGCCTAATAAACTCTTCTCAAGCCTCTTACTGACTAGTCCTTGCAAACTTTTTCTGTAAGATGCGTGGGTTAGGTTCCTTCCTCACCTTCAGGAACCTTCCCAGGCTCTGCTGGGGACACCACACACACGGCTGACTGGTGTGGATGTGTGGTTTTGAAACTCAATGCCGATGATGTGACTGTGCCTCCTGTTGAAGAAGCACTGGAGTGACACGTGTGTGTGTGTGTGTGTGTGGGGGGGTTAAAGCAGTAATAACAGCTCTGATATATTGAGCACCTTGCTTTCCAGGCTCTGTAATAATTTTATGAAAAATGAAGTCATTTCATGCTGCTCCAATTAAAATTTTTAATATTTAAGTAATGAAAAAATGCCTTATCTGTTTATTGAAATCCATGGCGTGGTGGAATGAAAAGTTTGTTTTCCTCCTGCTGCTGCCTTTCAGTCTCATACTGTCAGGCACCGCTTACCTCTTCCCACCTGGACCTCAGGGATATGACATGGGCCAGTGGGATGTTGGTTCAACATATTGATCATTAACCAAGTTAAAATTTCCTCTTTACCTCTACCTCATACCAGCATCGACTTATGGTGAACTTGGACTTGTGCACTTTCTGTTTCCACGCTGCTGTGGTCAGTGCCTGCGCTTTCTCTACCTTACTATTCCACTGTGCTTCATTCATCTCCATCTTATCCTACTTGAAAGAGAGGAGGCAGGAATGATACAGGTCCCCAGTCTTTCTTGATTGGGGGAGTTTATCTGAGGATTAATGCTTTCTGGGCATTGCAGACATACAATGTCTTGAGGATTTCTTTGAGATCTCCTTGCTGGAAGTTTGTGCAGTAAATCATATTTGACCATCTGGACAGGATCTATGGATGGCCAATGACTGGCTGGCTCTTTCTCCCTTTCTCCTCAGCTTCTGGATCAACAGTACAGCTCCATCTTCTGTCTACTGGAATCAAATTCTGCTCTCTCAGAAGTCCATGTGGCTACCATTCTTTCCAGGGGATTAAAGCCTGGTTTTTGTCAGCCGATTCACTGGCCTCTTATAAAAACTCACAAATGCATAAACCACTGTGAGATGAATGTTAGTTCTTCTGCTTCTGTGGTCTTGGACATCCTATAGCCAGAGCAATTCCAGGTCCAGGCTTTTGTGAGGAAAAATGTGCACTAATCTACAGAAATAGAAGACATCTCTTACCTCAGACGTTGCCCCAGTCATCTGCATGACAAGGAGCATGCATTTTATGCTCAAAGGAGATGATAAAGAGGTGAATGTCACCAGAATTATATGCTCTTGTGAAATTCTAGTTGATAGAATTTTCTTACTATCAGAAAACATAAGTTTGCTGTGGGAAGATACAAGAACTCAGTGTTACAGCCAAGTGCTATAGCTCTGTGTTACAGCCAAGTATTAGGGCCAAGTGTCACGGCTATCTGACAGCTTCCAGAAGCAAAGGAATTGATGGCACTTGGAGAGATGGAGGAATTGTTTGTTGCACCAGCAGATTCAGAGGAGTTCAAACTCTGAAGTCTGAGTCCTGAAGAGCATTACAGGGAACTTATATAGAGAGGTTCAAGGTAGAGGAGTAGACTCACTTATGAGCGTGTTCACTTATGAGGTGGGTGGGTGGAGTTAGCAGAAGCCTTAGGTACAAATATCCTGCAGCACAGTTACATTGTTTGAACAGAACTTCCTAGGCAAAGACATGAGAGGAGTGGAGCTGGCAACAGATGAAGGCTGGCTCTGTTGTACTTTATTTCTTTATCAGTTTGACCTTTGAGTTTTAAGATTTTTTTATAGTTTAAGAATATCATGAAATCGTTCAAGTCCCAGGATTCAAAAGAAAGTAACATTGCATTGATCACAAAGGAAAATGAGTGTGAAAGTGCTGTAGGCCATTCAGAGCTACACAGACCTACCGTAAATTCTGCTTTTGTATTGAGATTTATTTCTTAAACTTGGTAGACACCCACCCAGATTCTAGGAGAGAGATTTCTTCTCACAAAAGAATCAGGCTTCCTGCATCAGCCCAGTGCAAAGATAACACGTGCACCATGTGTATGGGTTTGAGTTTTTCCAGGAAGAGCATCATAGGTGTAGTATCTGACAATAAGATTCACTTTTTTTTTGATACAGGTACTCACTATGCAATTCAGCCTATTTTTCAACTCACTGTGTAGCCCACATTGGCCTTGAGTTTGTGTTGATCCTCCTGCCTCAGCCTCCCAAGTATTGATTACAGGTGTGCACTACCATGCCCAGCTGTGCTCTTTAAATTAGCAGTGTCCCGTCAGTGGCTCAGGTGTCTTTGATTCTGAGAGCAAACTAAGAAGAGATGTGCCCTGACAGTGTGAGGAAGGCCAGTAATGCAAGCACTAAAAAAATTACCAACAAGCAGGGCTAGAGATTTAGCTCAGTGGTTCTGGCACCTGCCTAGCAAGCACAAGGTCCCTGGTTCAGTCCTCAGGAACCACATACAGCGATACCAGGCATGGTGACTCACACCTACCAGGAATCAATACCACATATCACAAATGCCGGGCATGGTGGCTTACGCCTGTCATCCCAGCACTCGGGAGGCAGAGGCAGGAGGATTGTTGAGTTTGAGGCTTGCCTGGGCTACATAGTGAGCTCAGGGCCAGCCTCAACTATAAAGCGAGACCCTGACTCAAAAAAAAAAAGAATTTATCAATAGGCAAACAATATACAAAGAACAAGAATTTATTTAGGTAGGACTATTCAATTAAAAGGGACAGTGGTATATTTTCAGGAGAGGAACCAGAGTTAGGATGAAAGGTTGAGTTTTTATAAGGGGTCATTTCTGATTGAAACTATCATGGAGAAAAAGTGCTCCACTAGTGTTAACTGAGGATATATTTTAAACATGTAACTTGCAAGAAAGTGTTCTGGTAAAATTCTTCAGAATTTTATTGTTGAAATGTCTTGTGACTAAAAATAACTAATGGAAAAATTATGGGCTTCCAAACTAGTTTTTCAGCTCCTAAAATGCTTTCTAGCATTTTATCTTTTCTCTTTATTTAATAAATGTATCAAGTGCCCACTGGTAGCCTTCTAAAGTTTTTTTCTTTTTCTTTTGCAGGTGAAACATTTATATATAAATGAGTGGTATTCAATTATTTAAGATTCTATGTCATCAAAGAAGTTGAAGCTTACGTACTTTTCTTTTGACCCTCAAATGCTGAGGCTTTCTAAGGCATTTCAAAGATCAATTAAATCAATAATTTTCAACATTGGGATTTTTAATTGACATAATATTTCTACATATTTATGGTGTATCAAATGATAATTATGTATTCACTCTGTGTAATGATCAACTCTGGTAGTTAACCTTTCTGTGTCCTTAAGTACCAATCATTTCTAGGTGTTGGGAAGCTTTAGATTGTTATAGTTACTTTGAAATATTTTGTGGATAATTGTAGACTATAATTACCCAGTAGGTTGTTTATAGAACACCAGAATTAATTCCTGGTATCTAACCAAATTTTTGTCATGTTTTCCACAGGGCATTTTGAATAGTTTATATACAAACTTATCTTATTATGGATCTGTATGTTCATACTTGAAAATTTTATACATCTATTATTATACATCTAATGTACATACATAAAAATAAAACATAGAAACACACACAGATACATGCATTCATTCTAAATCAAAATATAAATATTATGTATTATTTCCTATTATTTTTTCCCTTTATTGAGTTTATTGGTACATGTTAGGTAAATACTATGATCACATTCATCACTGAGAATTTGTACCTGGACATGATGTGTCTTGATTTTCATTTGTTTCCTGTTGTTTTTAAGGAGTCTGATCTAGTTAACTGTATTTTGTTGGAATTAATCTGATTTTTTCCACCTCTTTTTTCTTTTCTTCCACATTTCTTGTCTGTGTAGATCATTATTTCTGTCTCTTATTCTATGAGACTGATTATTTAGCTTTCCATGAGTCAGAGCACATGGTATTTCTGTGCTTGGTTTATTTTGTTTACCATGAAGTTCTCTGGTTCTGTCCATAATGTTTCAGAGGACAGGACTTCATTCTTATGGCAGAACAATATTCCACTGTGTATTGCTATAGTTCCTTTGTCCATCTGTAAATGGACATCCTGGTTGATTCACATCTAGGTTACTGTATATGATACAACACTCAACATGGGGGTACAAATGTCTCTGTAACATAAGGATTTCATTTCATTTGAGCATATATCCAGTAGTGGGATTGCTGGACCACACAGTAATGCTGTTTTTAGTTATTTAAGCAATCTGCATTCTGAAGAGTTCCTGTCTTAGTTACTTTTCTCATTGCTGGGACGCAAGACCCAACATGGAAAAGTTAAAGGAGGAAAGATTTATTTTAGCTCATAGTTTGTAGAGGTTTCAGTTCATAGTCAGCTGGTGTCAAAGGAGGGAAGCATGACAGAGGGGCATCACAGAGGTGGACCAGCCAATGGCAAGGCAAGCAGGAAACCACAAGCAAGGAGCCTCTCTTTCCCTTTTATTTTCTATAGGCTACAAGCCTACTGGTCGAGGCCACCCACATCTGGGTGGGGCTTCTGTTTTTGATGAATCCATTCAGCTACCCTCAAAATCATGTTAAATCAATGGAAAAATTCAGTACCACCCAGCCTTAATCCAGTATCTCACACACACGTAGTCCAGTCACCTCCCAAAAGTCCCACCTATGAATACATGAGGCCCTGGGGAGACATCTACACATAAGCCCTAACAGTTCCTCTTTCTTCTCATGCATGCCAGTATTTGCTACAATGTAGTTTCTTTATTAGAACTATTCTAACTGAAATGAGATTTACTGTAGTTTTCATTTGAATTTCCATTAGAATTAGTGACAATGATGAGTTTTTCATTAATTTATTAGATATTTTATGTCCTCTTTTGAGAACTATACATCAAAGTTCTTTGTCCATTTTTAAATCTGATTACTTATGGAGATTTTCATTGTTGAGTTGTTCAAATTACTTATTAGTCTGGATACACATGCCTGGTCAGGTGAATAATATTTCCTTCTAACTTTGTTTTATTTACTTTTTATTGTGGTGCTTTTATTTTTCTGGCTTAAACTTTCTGCTTTGCTTGTATATCCCTAATTATTTTTTCTCTTGCCATAAATTCAATCTTATATTTCCCTACCACATTACTTACTTATATTTACTGTCATTAAACTGTATACAATATTCTCCTATATAAATAAATTTGGGTTGGAGTTTCCTCTCACTACTGTTGATTATTAGCCCTTCTTTCTAATTACTTAGTCTCTTAGGCAGTTTCTTTTCTGTGCAGATCTTTTAAAACATCCAGCTCTACTTTAGCTATTTTTAATCTCCGTATTTAGCCTTCTAATAGTCTAGTTTTTATTTCTATTATTGTTGGACTCTCTCTGCTTCTTTTCATTTACTCTACCTCATTTAAATTAGTTACCCCCTGTACCTTTTTCTCTGTCTAGATGTTTAAAGGATTTCTTTCTTTATTCTTAGAAGGCATAAAAATGCTCTCAAATATGTATGGATTAGACTCTCTTTCAACATGAGGAAAAGTGTTCTGTGAGTCCAACCATTATGTTCTTTTATTCTTTTAATAACTGCATGCAACACATTCATTCCATTGTTTTTTATTGGTACATGTTATTGGTACATTATATATATGCATCACAATTACACTCCACATTGAGAATTTGTACCAGCATATGACACAACTTAATTCTCATTTTCCGCCCTTCCCACCCACTCCCCCACACTCTACCCCATGTACACAAGTTTTGTTTCCTTTTTATATCAATTTTCTATCCTCATTATTTACCTCTTAACCTCATTTTCCTTTGAATATTTACTATTTCACAATATTAATCATGCATTCTAGAACATATTTATAACTTCAGTTTCTCATACTAGAGAAAAAATACTCTATTTACACGTCTGTGACCTATTTATTTTACTTATGAGTGTGTCCTAAAGGTACATCCATTTGAGTATAAATGATTCCCGCATTTATAACAGCTCAGTTTGGGATACCTAAATCTTGGAAACAACCCAAATGCCCATCAACTCTAGACTGGAAAAAGAGATATGTTTTTTTTTAATAAAATGGAGTATTATTCTGCCCTAAAGAACGATGAGATTACATCATTCCTTCTTTTTCTACAGTGTCCTGATAAAGACTGAACCAAATCTATAGACCAAAACTTTTTTGGTGGCAGTACCTTTTTACTTTATGCTATATTGCAGGGCTTTGGGTTGGTTTTCTGAATGATACATGTCCATTCTAGTATGTATTGACAGGCAGTTTAATGATCTTGCAATCCAGCTCTTACATGCAAGAAATCTTCATTACCATTCTTTTTCCTTTTTTCTTGAAATCTGCTAGTGATTATTGAATCATTTCAATATCTCCTTAAATATTTAACTTATTAATGTCTGTCATCTCAGTATTTTCTGTATCTTTTTTTTTTTTTTTTGAGACAGGGTCTCACTTTGTAGTTCAGGCTGGCCCTGAGCTCACTATGTAGCCCAGGCAAGCCTCGAACTCAGCAATCCTCCTGTCTCTGCCTCCCAAGTGCTGGGATGACAGGCGCGAGCCACCACACCTGGCTATTTTCTGTATCTTAGTGGGGTTTCTGTCTCTGGGCTTCCTGGCTGCTATGAGCTGTGTGTCTTCTCTTCCTCAGGAAAGGTCTGCATCCTGCTGAAGTGGTGACACACAGCAGGGCACAGGGAAAGAATCAGTTAAAAGGACAAATACATGAGGTTTGCCTTTTTCTAGTATGTCTGAGTTACTTGGCCTTACTTTTTCTCTTGGGTTTTATTTATTTGCTATTTACTCTTTTCCCTATTACTTCATACTCTTTTTCTTTAACCTGAACTTACATTAGAAGTACAATATGTGTAGATGAATTTTAATTCCTGAAAAATTATTCAGTAGAGCTCACAAGAAACTGACAATCAACTCTACTTTTCTACAACTATGAACTCCAAGGTTCTGTTTGCATGTAACAAAAGGTGAGATAACTGAAAATAAACACTTGTATTTTGTGTGAATGGACAAATTTATTGTTTTATTTTTTAAGAGGCACAAATAGACATTTTGAAATGTTTCAAATGTTTCAATACAGTGTAAAATTATTTTACCAATTACCGACATAGTACACACACACACACACACACACACACTATAATATGGTATATTTGCTGCAATTTATGTACCAATATAACTACTATTAACTGATGTCCATATTTTACTCAGATTACTCTAGTTTACACAATGTCCTATTTTAGTAAAAGCCTCTGATATGGAATAAAAATAGATTTTTTTTTGTCCTGGATGTTGAACCTAGAGTCTGTTCATGGAACTGCCTCTCTGGTCACTTTAATTTCTAATTTTAAGATAGCAACTCACTAATTTGCTACATTTTCCCAAATAGGTGTTAAATTGCAATCCTCCTGCTTCAGCTTTCTAGGGGGCTGGAATTATAGCTGGACATGACGATGCCTGGCTCTGATAATGAGCTCCTTAATACTTTTATTACCTCTTGTCTGTAGCACTTTATCCCACCTTTCTTGTTTTTGCCATCTTGAAGAAGAGCTGTAGGAAGCTCTGGTTAGCTATTTTTAGAATAGCCCTCACATATAATTTATTATTTTTCCTAATTTGAGTGGAGTCATTGGTTTTAAGGCAGAAGAACAAAGTGTGAATGTATTTTCATAGCATCCTTTGAAAGAATACATGCTGCTGACATGAGTATCGCTACAAATCATGACCCTAATCACCTCTTTCAGCTTCCTCCACTGTTCAGTTAATACTATGTCTATTGGGAAGAAGGAACTTTAGCCAGTAAGTGCAGTTTATTTCTCCTATTTGATGGGAGAACATTTACATGCACTACTACAAGTTTTCTGAATGGGAGTTTTGTCCCTCCTCATTTCATCAATATTTTATTTAATGCAGTGCAATCCTATAAATATTTATCTTATGTTTTGGTTTCTAATCCTATTCTCACTTTTATTTTGCTCCTTAAACTTTTCTGGCTTTGTTGGTTGGTTTCACCCCGCTGACCTATGCTCATAAATGTGGTTTTTGCCTTCTCTCCCCTCTTTCCCTACAATCTGGTGTGTTAAGGTAGAGCTGGCCCTCCTGGGTTTCCTGCACCAGTCTTAGGATCCATCATTTCTCCATGAAGAGCCATCCCTTTTCAGAGAGAAAAGCATTTGAAGCCATGAGTTGGGTACTAGGTATGCTGTTTGCTCTTAAGATGTTCCTTCTGGTCTCCCTCATAGGAACAGGTATCTTCCTTCCCATATGTAAAAATTGTATATAGGGTTAAAATGTGGGAAAATAGACCAGCTCTGGGGTTGTGAACATTAATGTTGCCTGATATGCTTTCTAAGCAGAGTACCCTGGAGCCAAACCCATGATGCTCAGAGTCAGAGGCTGAGTTCCTTCAAACAAAAACAAAAAACAAGACAATAGGTGGTTGACTACAGCATTGTTCTTGCAATTCAGTCACAGCGACAGCTGAAAATGTGGCAACCATCCTTACTCAGGCTATGTTATATAAGTGCATTGGGATTCTCTCCACACTTCCGGTCATCACTTCCTGCTCGATATTGGCTTCCTTTACCTGCCTCTGCGTCCTCATTTCCTTGAAGGTTCCCAATTAACAACTCAAAATATTGACTCTTTTGATCCTCGATCTCACAACTTGGTCCCTAGCTTATTTAGCTCAGATAGACAGTATTTCTTATTAATTTTATTCTTCCTCTGAATGTTGCTCTGTGTTCTTGAAGTTTACTTCTTTTTGCTCTGGTACCTTTGCTTCCCTAAAGAAGTAAGTGTGGACCAATTTTATCATCCTGTAAGTTTAGCCTTGAAGAAAAGCTGGCATGTTTTATTTATAGTGGGTATTTCTTTGTAGCAAGGGGCTTTAGTTTTATTTCGAATTAGTATGAATTCCTCCACAGAGAGCTCATCTACAAAGAAAGTTCTGACAAATAGCAGGAGGTTCTTTGAGCGTTTTACAATTTCAACTATGATCGTGAAAAACTGAAATAGGAATTGATACATCAGGGCCCTATATCAGAAGAACTCTTTGCCTTTCTGGTGTGTTTGAAACCTGAACGCGTCATCAGAATAATCTTTTACTTGCTTGTGTTTAGAAACCTCACGATGCATTTGACATTTTTGGACATTTTTTAACACCGAATTTTTGGTTTCGCATCTAAAAACTAAAGCAACACCTTCCTGCTTTTCATACAATCTCCTAGGAATGCAGTATTTTCCATGAGAGGTCTTTCTCATGTGAAAAATTCCCCACCACTTGGGACTGAGTCTTGCATCTTCTCCAGTGGTTTCTTCTACTGCATCTCCCCTGAAAATTTTCTGTTGCCAACATACACTCTTCCTTGAAATGAGGATGTCATGTTTCTTCCTGTCTGTGTCTGAGCCTTCACATCTGCTGTGCTATGTGGAAAAGTATGCTGAATTCTGAACTCTGTCCTAATATTAATCATCTCACACTCACCAAGCACCTAACATTAGGCGATTCTGGTCAATTTATTGACTTTCACTCTTTTGCCAACTGTAAAATGGGCGACTGTGACATTGAACTTATCAAATTTTAATGAGATCACATTACACTGAGCACTAAAGTGGATACTTATGGTTGCTCATGTGTCCTTTTGATCATCATTGTACAACGTCATTCTTTAGGGACTAGAAGTGGCTGCGCTCTTCCCCAGAGCAAGTCTTCCTCCCTCTGCCTCTCTTACCCAAACTTTGAATAGTTTCCAGACTTCAGCAGAGGGACCATGTCTTCCTTATCCCCAAGGAAAGCTCCAATTATATGCTGTGGTTACCACTGAACTATTTATTAAAATAGTGAATGTAGTTTTATTTACTAGACCTCCTACATAAATTGATAGTTTTTGTCTTAGCATCATATCTAAGCCTGAGCAGGAATCCAGTGTTATCTTTCAAACTCTCTGGTTCCTGTCTGTCTGTACCAGTAATTCTTTGGTTTCCTAAGCCACCTCTCAAAGGGAGGTGAGGCTTCTCCATTGTCATTCATATGGACAGCAGCATAATTTCTTGGGGACAATGTCAAACAGATTTTTTTTCTGCTTTAAATTCTTGTGGCTTTGAGATCTTATCATCATATTTGATACAGATGCAGTGGAAATATGTACATAATCAGCATAAAGAATTCCTTGGCTTTCAATCAGCTCTTTCTTCCAGCAATACTGTTCTTGGTCTCTACTTCCTTGGAACTGATGGTTTGCTCTACCGAAGTCTCCACCTTCCCCCGAAGTGGTCGGTCTGAACTTTCTCTAATTGTTCCTGTGAGATACAAACAACCAACCCTATGTATGCTTTGTGATTAGTGAGATCTGGTCATCGCAAACTAAAAACTAAAGACTGACGAGGGATGTAGCTCAGTGGGTTCAATTCCCGGTACTACCCCCCCCCCCACCTCCCCAAAGCATAAACCTCAGGTCACTGAGCCAAGATGAGTTTTGAGCCACTGCCACAGATGTCTATGTGGGATAACAAGGCAGAATAATTTTCTGGTTTAATATTGATTAAGAATCATTTAACCATAACAGCAGTTGTATAAGGCAGTAGGACAAACCTGGGACTCAACCTCTGGGTTGATAAACAGCTCAGGTTCACACCTACATTAGCTGTGTGTTTGTTGTTTTACCTCCATAATGTCATTTAATCTCTCTTGGTTGGTCTAACCAGAGGTGGATATTTGGTGAAGGTGTGCCTCTGAGTTTCTTCTAAAGCATGGGCCCCCAACTGCTGGGCAACCTGTAGCTTGTTAGGACCAGGGCTCAGAGCAGGAAATGAGCAAGGTGGGTGACAAGTGAAGCTTCACCTGTAATTTTGGCTGCGCCTCATTGCTGGAATCTCCACCTTTGCTCTGTCTCCTGTGAGATCAATAGCAGCATTAGATTCTCAGAGAGGTATGAGCCGTACTTGGAGCTGTGTATGTGCAAGGGGTCTAGGGTACATGCTCCCTATGAGAGTCTAATGCAATGATAGTAAAGACTCAATAAATGTAATGTGCTTGAATAATCTTGAAACCAATCCCCTCTGCATTCTCAGAAAACCTTCCATGAAAGTGGGCCTTGATGCTGACAGTGTTGGGGAGTACTATGTTTTTTTTACAAGATCTACATGCGAAATTAAAGCTACATTCATACTAACATTCTTTTTTGCCGTTTTCTCTCTTTCTTTAGTGTACAGTATTTTCCCAGAGGATTTATGATATGCAAAACTGCAAAAAAGACTGAATATAAAATAATGGAAGTCTTCTCAATAAGTGTTTGTCAGTGTAATAGTGGCTTTCCTGAAATATATGCACCAAAAATGAGTTTCTGGTTATTTTATATGACAAGAAGAAGCTTTATTTTTTCAGCTTTTGTTTATGATGCAGTAGTTATATATAGATATAACTCATAGAAAGGAATTCCTCGGGAGTCATTAGCGAACTTTGAGTATAAACATGTTGAACTTTCTCACATGCCAAGAGAGATTATCTTTGGGCCCTTGTGAAGATTCTATCATACAAAATCCTTGCAAAGCACTCAGAACTTCAGTACCCAGTAGTAATAGATGGTATTATTCTCGCTAGCAATCATTTTGGAAAGGACAAGGATTTGGACTCCCAGTGGAAATAATTCAGAGCAACCTCGTGGTTTTCTTCTCCCCTGGAGTTCTTGCAGCTGGGAGTGGCAGCTAAGAGAAGTAGACTCAGGTATCGTCAATCTGTGGATATTGTAGGTTTTCACTGTTTCCTGAAGCTTGAAAGGCGCCTTTTATTTCAAGCTGCTGGAAGCAGAATGTGCATTTTACAGCAGAGTGATTCACACTTTTAATCTGGTTTGTTTGCAGGCAAAGTATCTTTCTTTTTCATACGTTCCTGGTTAATTATTTGTCTTAGGTTTAGAAAAACAAAATAAAAAGTTCAGTTTTTAACCATCTTGCAGTCTAATAAAGAGGATGTGCCTATTGCTGTTATCTTTCTATACTCTCATGAATAAATCATTAAGAACAAAGAAGTCCCATGAGGAATGGGAGCAAGGTACCTACAGCCACTATGTGGAACCTTGACAAAGGTTTCCTGTAGGAAGCGTTGTCTGATTCAGACGTGATTAGCAGAGTAACCCAGATAAGGATATAAAAGGGAAGGGAAGGAGAATGTAACCAATAGAGCAGACTGCCAAGTTAAATCAAGGTAACAGATTGCATAGTGTATTTGTGAACTCCTAGAAGGACAAGATATTTAGCATGACTAACCCATAAAACAAGGCAACTGATGATAGAAATACAGAGAAACTTTGCATAGAAGGTGAGTGATATATAGGAACTTGAATCCAATCCTATGTGTAAATGGACTTCATTATATGCCTTGTGAAAGTTTTCAGATTCAAAATGGAGTCACTTGAATCAATTCTGTTAAAAGTAAGCAAACAAGATCAGGAGGTTGAAAGGAAGGTTTTTTGTCATCATTCCCTGATAGTAATTATTACAAAATTTCTGCAGGAACTACAAGGCCACTATGATTTCACATGAAAAATATTTCTACAGAGACATCTATCCAAACATTATCTTCCACCTTGGTCTGGTGTCACCTTCATTCTTAATCCTTATGTTAAGGACTATTATTTCAAAATATCTTATAGAATCCTCATTTCCCCTTTAAAAATGGCCCCTTGCCCTAGTGTTCTTGAGTATCTCCATAGTATGGGACTTGGGTTCTCATTTCAGTGCTCCAAATTAAAATGTAATTATTGGAGTATCTCTGACTAGTATTCTGGTTGATAGTTTATTTGAAGGGGGTAGAAAGATGGGCTCTCGTGTGGTCTATGAAAATATCTTGTTTTGCAGCATAAATATCTGTTATTGAGATAACTGGGTTTAATTTTGCTATGATCACTCTTCCTTATTATCTAACTTATCCTCTTTAAATATTAAAAACAAGCTAACACACATCAATAACTTTTATAAGCCCATCTAAGGCACAAATAGGTGTTACTTGGTTCCATTAGCCAACTGTGTTCTTTTCCTAGAAAGAGCTACCAGCTTTTGCACATTGTTGAGTTCCTCCTTGGGTCTATGAGATGGCTTCTGTAAACCTGTGTGTGAAGACTTCACAAGGTAGAACCTAAACAAGAACAGAAACCTCTCCTATGGACCTGTCTTTTTTTCATAAGGGAAAGTCATTTCCAGTCCTCATAGATTTAGCCTTTCTCCTAGCTAAAACTACACCATCCCACCCCTAGAATAAATACTCTTTAGACAAATCATGACTAACGCTGAGTGTGGGAGATGTACAGCTAAGAATGGCCCTAGCTGGGTAAATATAGGATGGAAGAAGGAGAGAGGAGAGGACTAGATGTTACACGAGTTTCAATACATCCCACAGTGCCAGGTTAGTGGCATCTGATCCAACAGGTAGTCACCCCATTTTAGTAATGGTTCTGAGTCTGATTCCAGAATCCTAGCTGAAGGATTTTATTGGTTCAACATCTCTGCACTTTTGGTTTGATCTAGGTCACCACACAGTCATACTGCCCACCTTTCAAAGGCCTGTTCTCCACTCTCCAACTCTCTGCTCCCCGCCTTTTCCATTAAATCATTAAACAGTTCCTAGCTCAGTTTCTGAGTCTGGGCTCACCAGCGAAGTGCTGTGGATGAGCTACTGAATGCATTTGATAAGACAGGACTAGAACTTTTCAGTATCTGCTGTTGCTTCTAGTTGAGAGTATTTATTACAGTGAAGGCACCAGTATGTCCTCTTTTGAACACACAACTCTGGGAAAGAGGGAGACAATAAAACCAAATAATGAGGGCTGGGGATTTAACTTAGTGACACCATGACAGTCTCACAAGAACAAGGTTCTGTGTTCAATCCTGGTACCAGAATGAAAGAAAGAAAGAAAAAAAGAAAGAAAGAAAGAAAGAAAGAAAGAAAGAAAGAAAGAAAGAAAGAAAGAAAGAAAGAAAGAAAGAAAGAAAGAAAGAAAGAAAGAAAGAAAGGAAGGAAGGAAGGAAGAAAGGAAGAAAGGAAGGAAGAGAGAGGGAGAGAGGGAGAGAGGGAGGGAGAGAGGGAGAGAGGGAGGGAGAGAGGGAAGGAGGGAGGAAGGGAGGAAGGAAGGAAGGAAGGAAGGAAGGAAGGAAGGAAGGAAGGAAGGAAGGAAGGAAGGAAAGAGAGGAGAGAGAGGTAGTGTAGGCCTTGGTCATCTGCAGCGTTCTGTGGTGGTGAGGTAGTGCCATGTTTCCTTATGTTGGCAAAATCAGCACTGCTTATAAACAAGTCCCAAGCATATATTTGAAGGGGCTGGAGATGTAGCTCATTGCCACTACACAAGCACAAGGTTCTGAGTTTAGTTCCCAGTACCAGAAAAAAGAAAAAGAAATGTAGACTCAAAGATTTGAATCTAAAACCTTGAGATGGTCCAGTACTCTGTTTTAATCATCTTTCCTAGTGATTCAGATTCACATTAGAATTTGGGGACCATAGAAGTAACAGTACAGGAAATCTGCAGTGAAGTGTTGTGACTCTGGATAAAGCAATGCATCTTTCTATAATCTGTTTCCATTGAGAAAATTGTACTTATTGATGATAAAATACCTGCCTGAAGAAGATTAAGTGGATAACCATTTATCAAGCAGTGAGCTTAATTTTTGTCACTTTCTGGCAATGTAATTTCATTCTCATTTTTCTCTCCCTCACCTTTCTGAATGTTATTTATAATATGTTTTTGAATCACACTTTTTAATGTTAATTTGAGTTACTCATTCCCCAATTACTCATCAGAAAAGGTTTAGTGATCAGCCCTTCCTTAGGGGAGATCAGCTTGGGGTAAGTAGGGACTCTTGCTCTTCTTTTCCTAGGTTTTCAGCTTTGTCTCTGCCATAGCTTGGCTCTCAGTGCCCAAGACATTGTATTTAAGGTACAATATGTGTTCTGTAGAGGAGGCCATGCATGATTCTCCCAGATGCATACGTTCTTTCTTTCTCCTTTTCCACCGCTATTTCATCTCTTACATCTGATTCATGCAGCTGGTATTTCATTTACTCATAAGAGACTTTTCTTCAGGGTTAAAACCGTGCTTGAAGACACTGAGTTTCATGGCTGTGGGATTGCCGTCGAGAAATATCACCATCGAGAAATATCACTGTTGATTCACCTCTTGCCTGAGAAAGGCACTCCTCCTGGGGCGGTGGTGCTTGTAAGTGGTCTCGATTAGAGGGATCATGTGTGTGTTTTCCAGTGCCCAGTGACACAGCATAAAACGGGCATCCTCTGTGGGGCTGCGCACATGATTCTCATTCCAATTTTTTTGGGCGGCAAGTTGGCTTTCCTTGGGGTGGGTAATGAGTAACTGCTCGCAAAAGCTTCTAGTGAGAAATGGGATTTTTTTCTCCTGACAAAGTAATTCTAGGAGCTGCAGCATCCTAGAAGAAATTTTCCACAGTACTGTACAGGTTGTACTTACATGTATTTGAGACAAGTATTATTATTTATGCCAGAGGATACTACATCACCGTTTTACAGATGAGGGTACTAAGGCTCAAAGAAGGTAAGTGCTTTTTTTAAAAAAAATTACTACTAATTTGGAGTTTTTTGTGAGTCTCATCTCTGTCTGATTCCAGCCTCTCTGTATCATGCTGAATATCAAGAATATGCAGGAAAAGCTGACATACCAAAGATTGTTATGGCAGCAAAATTTGATGCAAACTAACTTGATTATGCAGTATCTGATGGGTAGCATTCTATCATTACTATAATTATTACCAATGATATTTTCATTTTGTGGACTTTTATCAGTACATGTTTGCAGTAGATAATGGTTAGAGTCCCTGTGGCAAATTGGTTCTTGTACACAGCACATTTTAAGACACTATTCATCAGTAATCACATGTTAACTGTCAACCCATTAACACTCACTACTTCATTTATTTACCTCAGAAAACATGGGCACTTATAGTTTTGCTTCTATATTTCAAATGTTTGGAAATTTAAATCGCTCTCCTCTGGGGCTGTGAGGAAAGTGGAAAGTTATAAGGAGGTGGAATAAGGAAGCAGAGAGGTTGGAAAAGCTGAGTCAGGCAGCACCGCCTTCACAGCCTGCGTCCCTGGGTAGGAAGGAGAGCGAAACTCTCTTGAAGAAGAGAGAGACACGTGACTCACAGGCCCACTGTGATGATTGAATAGAAAGGACTGAAAATGACTGGGAATTGTAAAATGATGCAAATGTCTTAGCTTCTTCGCTAAGAGTGCTGCACAGTTAGTCTCTGGAGGGGGTGATAGCAGGTGTACTGCTCAGTTTTTGATTCAGCAGCTGTCCTTTAGGGGCCATTCAGCTATCTCTTCTTCGGGGCATTTTTCAAAAACCAAAGAATTGAAACACCTGGGGATTTTTTCCCCCATTTGTAGAAATAATTGCCATTTTCTTATCAGGCATGTGACAATCTAAGGGATGCTTTATAGCTTCAGTGAAGTCACTAGCGCCAACGTTTCCCTTTGGGTCCCATTTTCCTCTGGAAATTTTCACACTCTCTTCAGAACTTTATTACACGTGTGTGCATTTCTGGTGACTCACTGAACTGTGAACTCTATGAAAACAGGAACTGGTATTTTTGTCTTTTCCCCTAAACTATGTCAGTTTCTGGCCCATGGAAAGTATCCAGTAAATATATACTGCATAAATGCATGGTTTCTCTTTAAACCCACCAAGGAATTCTTCGTTATACCATGGGAATTCCACTGGTATTTCTTAAACTGTTTTATATGCAAATATACATAAATATGACTTTAAAATTGACTTATATACATATTAATATTTTAAAATATATGTGCCCAGTAGGATCTCAAGAGATACTTTTTGTACTCCTATAGAAGCATCAGATGAAGAAGAATGTTCCAGAATTTTCTGTCGTAAGACACACTTCTAGAAATCAGGTTTTTGTGTTCTTCAATTTTTTTGGAATAAAGACCAATGTTCTGCAAAGTGCATAATGAAACTAATTATTTTTGTAGCCCTATAAAGCCATTCATTCAATTAATTCAGAAAATCACACCTGTGCTAAAACACTAGGATTAGTTTCTTGTAGAAAATGAGAAGCACTAGTGATGGATAAAAATGAGCTCACTTGGCACAGATAGTGCAAGGGTAGGGAGTTAGCCGAGTGCCCAGTGCTGTGTAGGTCTCATAAATGCTTCAAAGTGTGTACCAGTGTTGACAACATTCACTATTTCCCTTGCAGGAGGAAATCTAAGAGCATGGATGGGCCAGCAAACGAGAAGTGGCATGCACCATACTTATGGTGCATTTTGTGGGTTTTTTTTCCTATTTTTTCTAAGGTAGGTTTGATACTTGGCTTTATGGAGGAAGATGCACATGAAAGTATCCAGTATATGGTATCCATGGCTCTTAAGACAGGTCCAGCAGGCTCAGAGAGAGGCAAAATGAGAATTCAAGGAATTGTGTGTAAAGATACAGGAGGACTGATGATGGAAATACTCTCTAGCGGTGATCAACGCTGGTCATACGGATCTGTCTGTGTGACAAGACTGCATGGAGCAACATACATCCACATGTAGACACACACGGGGGATTGAAGGGGGGAGAGAAAGAGAGAGAGTGAGAGAGGTTAAGAATGCTGAATTCTATAAAAGTATAAAAGTTGGTTGACACTTTTTGTCAATACCATTTTCACTTTGGGTACCCAAGATCGAACCAGAGCCCTTGCACTGAACTATACCCTCAGCCCTTCCAATCTTGTTTTTTAAAATTTCATTTGGAGGCAGAATCTCTCTAAGTCACTAAGTTGCATAGGCTGAGACCTTGTACCTCAGCCTCCCCAAGTGCTAGGATACAGACGTTTGTCACCACGTTCAGTTCATCAGTGTCGATTTCGTGGCTATGATATACTACTACAGGCATGCAACTTGTTACCTTTGAGAGCAGCTAGAACCCTCTGAGAGTACTGTGGTGTTCTGTATTATTTAAGACTCCATGTAAGTCCACAGTTGTCCGGACAGAAGTTTTCAAGGCAGGAGATTTTTGTAATAAAAATGCACACAAGTACACGTCGTTCATTACTGTGTTAAATGTAACATAAGAAAAGCAAGGATAGAATTAAGTCATTCATCCATCTGCTATCCATCTTTAAATCCACCTGTAAATTCACTGATTCTTTCTTTCTCTTCTTTCTATTACTTCTACTAGCTTTAATGAGACATCATCGCCAAATACGGTTTGATGTTCTGATATATGTATTCATTCAAAACAACTAAGTTAGCTAACCTATCTGTCACATAACATAGTGACTTAGGGTTGTTTTCTCTTGTTGTTGAAGGAGTACTGCTGGTATGTTGATTGGGATTTCCTTAAATCTGTCTGTGAGTTTTGAGAGTAAAACCAGTTGGACAATATTAGTTCAGTTATTCAGGAACAGTGGATATTTTTGTGTTTTCTGATGTCCTTTCTGTCTGCTTTTTCAGAGTACTGTATTTATCATTATAGAGATTTTTTATTTTCTTGGCTGTTAGTTCCAAGCTACAGATTATTCTTGATGCCTTTGAGAATTATTTTCCATATTTCTTTTTCTTTGAGTTTGTTAGGATGTACGGGAATGATCTTGAATTTGATGTGGTACTTTGTATCCTGATACACTCCTGAATTTGGTTATTAATTTAGGTGACATTTGGTGGACTATTTTGGGGTCTTTTATACAAAGGCACACTTCATTTGCAAATAATGACATTTGACTTCTTCCTTTATTATATACATCTCTACTATTTCTTTCTCTTTGCTGATTGCTCTGGCTAATTTTTTATACTTATTTTTTGATACATTTTATATACACATTATGATCACAATTGACATGAGAATTTGTACCAGTACATGACATGACTTAATTTCATTTTGCTATTCCCCTGTCCACCTAGTAGTGCCCCACCATATATATATATATACACATATATGTATGTGTGTGTGTGTGTGTGTAGACTTTGTTTCCTTTTTCTACCATCACATTTTTCTTTACCTTCTTTACTTACCTCTAAGCCCCTTTTCTCTTTGAAGATTTTCTGTCTCAGCATCAATCATACATTTTAAGACTCATTTACATCTTCAGTTTCTCATACAAGAGAAAAGATATGGTATTTACACATCTGTAACATATTTATTTAACTTACGAGTATGTCCTCAAAGTATGTCCATTTGAGCATAAATGACTTAAGTTTATCATTTGTTATGGTAGAATAATACTCCACGTTAAAAAAAAAACAGCACATCTTTTTTACGTAGTCTCCAGCTCATGGGTATTTATTTGGGTTGTTTCCAAGATTTGGCTATCACAAACTGAGCTGCTATAAACATGGATGCACTGTGAAGTGAATCTTTTAATTCTCTCATGTTTATACCTAACAGGGAAATAGTAGGGTCAATTAGAACCTCCAATCCTAGGTTTTAAGCAATTTCTGCACTGGATCTCCGTAGTGGTTGCACCAATCTACATTCCCACTAATAGTGGAGAAGGGTTCCTTTCTCCTCACAGCTTCACCAGTATTTGTTGTTGGTTAACTTTAAGGTAGCAGCCATTCTTTGTGGAGTGAGATGGAATCTCATTGTTTTTATCTGCATCTCTCTAATAACCAGTAATGTTGAGCATTTTCTCACACGCTTGTTAGCTGCTTTTACTTTTCCCCCTGCAAAGTGTCTGTTCATTTCAGATACACATTTTTTAATTGGGTCTTTAAATTTGGGGGTAGCTGATTCTTTTTTTTTTTTTTTTGAGACAGGGTCTTGCTTTGTAGTTGAGGCTGGTCTTGAGCTCACTATGTAGCCCAGGTAACCCTTGAACTCAGCAATCCTCCTGCCTCTGACTCCTGAGTGCTGGAACTACAGGCATGAGCTACCACACCTGGCACTGTGGTATATGGTACTGATTGCAGGTGGGCATGAATCACTATGCCCGGCATTGTTGTATGTGGTTACCAGGGATCGAACCAGGGACCTTGTGCTTGCTAGGCAAGTGTCAGAACTGCTGAGCTAAATCTCTGGCCTAGTAGCTGATATTTTTAAGCTCTTTATATACTCTGAGAAATTGCCGGTAAAAAATTTCCCCATACTGTCGATTGTCTTTTCACTCTGGTGGTGGTCTCTTTTGTGCAGAAGCTTTCTAATAAGATGATCCCAGTTGTTGATTTCTTCTGCTAGTTCTGTGCTGCTGAGATTTTATTCAGAAAGTCTTTCCCTAAGCCAGTGACTCCAAGAGTTCTACCTAAGCTGTTCTACAGCGGGTTTAGTGTTTCTGTCTAGGTCTCTAATCTACTTTGACTAACAATGTGTGGTGAAAGAGATAGGGCTAGCTTTAGTCTTTGGCTAATTTTTCAGCTATTATTTTGAATAGGAGTGATGGTAGTGGGCATCCTTGTCTTGTTCATGATTTTAGAGGGGAAGCTTTCTACTCTTTTCCATTTATTATTCTGTTGGTAGTAGGTTTGCCATAAATGGCTTTTATCAGGTTGAGGAAAAGTCTTTCAATATCTATTTTTTAAAATCATGAATAGATGTTGGATCTTGTTAAAAATTTTCTGCATCTATTGAGATGGTCACATAATTTTTGTCTTTGCTTCTCTTCTCCATATTATACTAACTGATTTGTGTATGTTGAACCACACTCACCTGCTTGGGTTGAAGTCTGTTCATAGTGTGTGGTTTGTCCTGTCCTCTTTGCCAGTACTTTCTTGTGGATTTTTGTGTTTATATTCACTGAAGAGACTGGTCTACATTTTTATTTTTTAGTTGGGTCCTTGTCTGCTTTCACAGTTGGGATAACACTAGGTTTCAGTAATGGCTCTACTTGTCCTCTTTGAGGTTCATTAAAGGGGTTGAAGAGTACTGGCACCAGAAATTCTGTGAAGCTCTTTTAGAGCTCCATGGGGGAGTTCAACAAATGCTGGGCTCTGCATAGTTGTTAGAATAATTTTTTTACTATTTCAGTTTCATTGTTTGTTATTCTATTATTCAGGGTTTTAATATCTTCTTGATTCAGTTTTGGTAATTAATATGTACCCAGAATTACAGATACAGTGCACTTCTTTTGGAAGCTCCATTTTTTTGAAGTATAGATTTTCAAAGTAGTTACTAATAATTTTCTGTATTTTGCCAGCATCAATTATAATTTTACTTTTAACATATCTAATTTCATTGATTTATGAATCTAAATAGAAAACAAATACTAACTGATGTGAGGACAGAAATATATATCATTATAATCATAGCAAGAAAACTCAGTATCTTGTTTTCAACAATAGAAAGGCATATAGACAAAAAAATCAATAAGACCAAAGCACTATCACAGATCTAATGAACCTAATAGACATAAATACAATTTTCTATCCAACAGCATGAGAACACATAGTCTCAAACTTGCATGTAATATTCTCTGGAAATAATATTATACATTATTTCACATAAGAATCTTAATAAGTTTGAGATGACCAATATTATATGAAGTATATTTCTCAACCACAGTTGAATGAATTCAGAAATCAACAACAGTGAAAAAATAGGAAAATTCATAAGTATTTGTATATTAAACAACATGCTCATGAACAGAATAAAACAAATCAAAAAGGAGTTAAATTCTCAAGATGAATAAAAACTAAACTATACCTAATCTGTGGGATGTAATAAGAACAGTACTAAAAGTGAAGTTTATAGTGATAAACACCTACACTGAAAAAGAAGAGTTCAAGTAAACAACTTTGATACACACATCCAGAAATTAAAAAAAAAACAGAAAACCCCTATATCCAAAATTAATAAAAGAAAAAATAATAAAGAATAGCACAGAAATAAATCATATAGAGAATAAAAATATATAAACATGCCCCAATCAAAAATGAGGAATTGAAAGGAGCAGACACATCTCACAAGAAGAACAAACAGTCAGTCATTAAATAGTGCAGGAAAAACTTGTTCAGCACTTCTGGCCATAAGAGAGATTCAAATCCAAACAACCCTGAGATCCCATCTTACTCCAATAAGAACCGGTGCCCTAAAGCTCTCAAGACCAATAAATGCTAAAGGGGACGTGGGGAGGAAGGAACCATCTACACTATTGGTGAGGATGTAAAACACTATGAAAACTGGGACAGCCACTGTAAAAACTAACAGGGAACTCATCTGAAAAAATTAAAACAGAAATTCTATTTGGCTTGGCTGTATTTCTTTTGGGTATCTTCTCTACAGAGTGAAGGATTTCCCATTACAGTGCTGCAGACATACACGTGTATATGGCAGCATAGTTCACAATGGCTAAATTATGTAAGCAGCCCTTCATCCGCCAACAGGTGCACAGGTAAAGAGAATGAGGGATATCCAGGCACAAGAACATGTCACTGATCTACAAAGAAGGATAAATTTGAATCGTTTGTAGGAAGATGGATGGATTTTGAGGCTACGGCGCTAAGTGAAATAAACTAGACATGGGAGGTTGAATAGAACATGGCTTTTCTTTTATGAAAAAAAATCACAGTATAAATAATTTAAAAAAATAAAATGGAGAGATGGCATGAAAGAAAGAGGTAGACATTTTGGAGACAGGAAGGGGCTTTGGAGAAGGAGATGATAGTTTGGGTTGGGGAAAGGAAATTTAAAATAATCAAAATGTAATCCATGTATGTACCGTAGCTCCAAGATGAATGCGTTTATTAGGTATTGCAAACATATATTAATTTTTAAAAAGAAATAGAATCAGCACAATTAAGAGTTGGCTCCTTGAAAAATTAAATTCGCAAATTCTCAGAGTAATAAGAATGAAGATCTAAAGGATAAAATCATAAAGAAATGACAGAACAGGATAATGACTACCTTGGAAATAGAAGGATCATCATTTCAGAAATATTCTGAAACCGAGGACGAACATGGTACCATGGATAAATGGGAGCTGCTGGGTCAGGGTCGTGAGTATAGTGAAGAAACAGCAGCTTCCTCAGGAAGTACGGTGGGTTGGGGTGGGATGGAAGGGCAGGAGATGGGCAGTGCCCTGCTGAACATGAGCCATAGATACACTTCCGGGAAACCCACACTTCTATTCACACCATCCGTCATAAGCCAGAGAAACTGGAAAAACGCCCCCCAGCAGGAACATGAAAACTAAAACAAGAGATGTGAAATCGTTTTGGTTTCTCACAAGATGTAGCTTTTTCTTTTCTATAGCTGGGGCAAGGACAGAGAGTAAGCATCGAGCAAGAAATGTGTTAGACAAGAAGCTGAGGCATTGCCCTGCTCAGTTAAGGGAAAAAGAGAAGGCGGATGTGGAGGCAAATTTTGTAATTCTGGAACTCTGGGAGGCTGAGGCAGGAAGATGGAAAAGTTGAACCTTGCCTGTACAATGTAGCAACTTACAGAATTTCTGTTAAAAAAATAAAGCAGGGCTGGGGATTTAGCTCAGTGGTTCCATCGTCTGCCTGGCAAGTGCAAGGTCTTAAATTTGATCCCTGGTACCACATACTGCAGTGCCAGGAGAGGTGGCTCACTCCTGTAATCCCAGCACTAGGGAGGCAGAGGCAGGAGGATTGCTGAGTTCAAAGTTTGCCTGGGCTACATAGTGAGCTCAGGGCCAGCCAGAACTACAAACTGATATCCTGTCTCAAAAAACTAAAAACTAAAACTAAAAATAAAAATAAAAAAATAAAAAGTAAAACAAAGAGTGCATCTCCTAGGTAACAGGAACGGATGTTTTTCAGAATGGTCAGGTTTATACCATAGAAGCCAAGCAATATTTTTGAGGTTTTGATGATAAAGTGATAAGGTCATGAAACTCAGCAAACTCAAACACCTGTGATATTCACATTAAGGAACATTAAGAGTCGGAGACCATGCCCAGGAGATGTCTGGAGACCGCTCAGGAATCACCTTCTTCTGGCTGGAGAGTTGGGAGATGACAGCGACTGTGCCCCCGTCTGGATGTGGACCACAGTCCTCCTCGGTTCAATTCTCATCATCCACACTGTGCCATCTTGGGGTGCTGCATCTCCTACAGCCCCAGGGCCTCATAGTCAGGAAGTTACACATCTTTGCACCTATACCAGAAAGGAGCACCTCCCTGCTTTTCTAATGCTGTGGTGAAAGTCTTTGTCGAAAACACGGACCTTGTTTTTTACTTGCCTGAAAATGTGAATCATATTTTTCTCATTCTGAAAAATAGAGGTCATTGGCCAGGCATGAAGTCTTTGGTTCAGGAAGGCCAGAAATCACCACAGATTTTGTGTTGTTTTCTAGAATTTCCAACGGTGTCCATTCAGAGATGTTTTCTGTTCTCAGGGAAGCTGCCTGTGCTGTTTACACAGGAAAATTCTGGGCATTTATTGATTGACTGATCGTGGTGGCCCTCAAGTTGAAACCCAACATCTTCTCGAGGTACATTCACAGCCTATTTTTAATATTAGTATATGCTGCCAAAGTGAGTGTACCTAGTTTTTTTTTTTTTTTTAACTTTTAAACAGATCTTCCCTAAGTTAAGTTGAACAGGTTGGGCATTAATTTATGGGACTCCTGCCTCAGCCCCCCCAGAGTACTGAGATTACCATAGTAGAAAACTTCTACTTTTCTGGTGTGATAAAATTATGGCACATTTGCATCAAAATCCCTGACTTTAATTTACAACACAAAACTACTGTGATAAAAATAACATAGGTATTGGCCAAAGAACAGACATAAGGTTCAGAGGAACAGAATAGAAAATGCAGAAACAACTCCAGATATATTTAGCCACCTTATCTTTAATCAACACCTTTGCTGAAAGAAAGATAGCCTCTTTTTTTTTTTTTTTTTTTTTTTTGAGACAGGGTCCCGCTTTGTAGTTCAGGCTGGCCCTGAGCTCACTATGGTGCCCAGGCAAGCAGCCGCGAACTCAGCAATACTCCTGTCCCTGCCTCCCGAGTGCTGGGATGACAGGCATGAGCCACCATGTCTGGCATTGTGGTATGCGGTGTTGACTCTTGGTGGGCCTGAGTCTCCACGCCCAGCATTATATATGGTTACCGGGGATCGAACTCATGACCTTGCACTTGCGAGGCAGGTGCCGGAACCACTGAGCTAACCCTCCGGCCTGAAAGATAGCCTCTTTAATAAATGGTGCTGGAAAAATTGACTTTCCACATGCCAAAGATTGAAACTAGACCCAGGTACTAACCTAAAATTGAAATAGATCGAAGACCTAAATATTAAAACAGAAACACTAAATCTGCTGGAAGAGAGAATACGTTGAATAAGTAGATACTTGAGAACACAGAAGTAGGCAAAACCTTCATGAACAAAACCCAAATCACACGGGAAATACAACAGACAATCAACAACTGGGACCTCTTCTTATTAAAAAAAAAAACTGCATAGCAAGAGAAACCAACAATGTGAAGAGACAACCCACAGTGGGGGGGTTACCAGTTTTTCATCAGATGGACTATTATCTGTAATAGATAAAGGATTTTTAAAAAAAAGACTTCCCCTAATTTAAAGACCCAAAGATGGACACCTGAAATGAAAAGAGACTTCACAAATTAAGAATAAGAAACAACATATCTGTGAGTTAGATACCTGGTACCACTACAAAAAAAAAAAAAGTTTAACATCTGTATCCATTTGTGAAATGCAAGTTAAAACAGCACTGAGATTTTACCTCACTTCAGAAAGAATGGATGCTATCAGAAATAAGTCAATAACAATGCTGGTAGGGCTGTGAGGAGAGAGGAACCCTTCTCCACTGTTGGTGGGAGGATAGATCAGTGCAGCCATTGTGGAAATCAGTATGGAGATTTCCCAAAAACCTAAAATTAGAGGTACCATTTGATCAAACTATCTCTTTGGAATCTTCCTGAAAGAATTAAAAGTAGCATACCATAGCTATGTATCTGTGCCTATGTTTATAGCAGTTCAATTTGTAATAGCTTAATCTTGGAAACAGCCCAAATTCCACCAGCTTTTGAGTAGATAGAGAACAGCTTTTTTTTTTTTTTTTTTTTTTTTGAGGCAGGGTCTTGCTTTGTAGTTCGGGCTGGATCTGGGCTCACTATATAGCCTAGGCAAGCTTCGAACTCAGCAATCCTCCTGTCTCTGCCTCCTGAGTGCTGGGATTACAGGCGTGAGCCACTACGCCCAGCATTGTGGCATGTGGTATTGATTGCTGGTGGGCGTGAGTCGCCACGCCCACACTGGGATCGAACTCAGGACCTTGCACTTGTGAGGTAGGCATTGGAACCACTGAGCTAAATCTCCGGACCCCCAGCTTTTTTTTTAAAAAATATATATAATGGAGTACTACTCTGCATTAAGAAGGATGAGCTTCAGACATTTATAGCTAAATGGATGGACCTTGAGACCATAATATTAACTGAAACTAATTGGACACCCATGTTTAAATATCTCATTGTCCAGTCTGTGAAAGTAGAAATAAGGACTGAAATATATGATGAATATTGGGAAATGAGAAGAAAGGGTCCAAATGGGAAGAGGAACAGAGAAGGAAGGGACAACAAGAAAGTGAAGTAGAAGGAAAAAAAAATGGAAACAAAGCTTTTGTACACAGGCAGGGGAGGGGGCTTGATGGGGAGGAATGGAATAAGATAAAATTTATTTAAAAAGTACTATGTCATGTTACTCTTCTCTGTGTTTCTGAACAAAGTACTAAAATAAAATGTTCATTTCTTAGACATAAACAGCAAATGCTTTGTGTGGAGTGCGAGAATAGAAATATGTAATCTTTTAATATTCACTAATTTATAGTAAACAGTTCAATAGATGGATTCCTGTGCCAAGCTACAGAGAGAGAGAGAGAGAGAGAGAGAGAGAGAGAGAGAGAGAGGGCACTAGAATTACTATGAGTGCAGAAAATACATCCAAAACCAAGTTCTGAGACTTTTACTCATGTTTGGATTTCTGGATACTTAGAAAAAACCAACCCTAGAAATGGTTTTGTTCTCCATGAAAGGTATATGGATACGGAGAGATTGAATAAGATAACACAAACTGGCATTATGTGGAGACATGTTATACCCTGGGTAAAAGGAAAACTCAGTAATACTGACCTTTTCAGTATTTAAAATTCTAATATACTTCCCACCATAGACCTGTGACATTAATTTTGATCTATAAAAATTGTGTTGTGATTACTGTTGTGAGCTATCTTTTAAATTTCAAATTTGAAGCAATTTCTTCTTTCCTGTTCCCCTTCTTGGTCCTAAAACACAAGAACACAAAGTTTGCCATGAATGTGGACTAAGTGAGTGCAAATTTTATTCTTTTATCCCACACTCACACACACACACACACACACATATTTCATGACTCTCTCACCTTAATTCATAAACTAGGTCAGACTAAAGGCTTTAGAGAACTTCTAGCCAGGGATTCTTAAGCTCAACTCAAAAGAAATTGGATTAACTTGGTTTAACTCAAAAATTTTCACCTTTTTCACCCCAACACAGTTAGAAAAAAACTTAGGAATGATGAAGTAGGTTTAAAGTATTAACTTACTCTGTTTTGTTCCATAAAGACTGAGAATAATTCCCAAGCTACTTCAAAGTTTCCTTAACCCTGGAGTACTGAGTCTATATTTTACCTACTTATTAAGTTGCTAAATCTCTATAAATTGCTCATTTGAACAGATCTCTCAGAAAGTATTGGCTAATAACATTGGTAGGACTTTCATATACCCTATGAATTCCAAAACACTTATTTTGATTAAATCATTTTATCAGGATATGTGAAACTAGAGAGTGGGATCATAAGTGTTTGAAGAATTCCCATAATTTTAATGCCTTAATAATATATTCAGAAAAATATGGTAGCCACTAAATACTAGAGCTAAAAGAACTTAAATTCTACCTCAAGGATTGTTGAGTTACAAGGCTTTCATGGAAGCGTAATAAAACACATGTGTAGAGAGCATGATGGTATACACCCATAATTCCAGCACTCTGTGATGCTGAGTCAGGAGGATCTTAAGTTGAAGCCCAGCTTGGGCAATACTTGTGACCCAGATGCAAAATTAAAAAGAAGAAAAATATTAAAGCACTTGGGATGTAGCTTACAGCGAAGGCCCTGGGCTCAATCAGTAAATAAAAATAATTAAATAATAAACTAACAACTACAATATTACAAAACCCATCCACATGTGCCTTTTTCAGACTCTAGCAGGTACAGTGGTCACATCTTCATACCTCTGACTTAGGGAGAAAACACGACCATCTCCAGGTCCTGATACTGACGAGAGGGTGTACTGTTCACCAGCTGCATGGCTGTGGGAAAAGTGGAAACACTGAGCTTTCTATAACCCCGCTCGGTGGAGCTGAGAGCCGGGGCCCACGGTGCGGCCCCGAGATCTGACACCGCACCATGGTCAGAGCCCGTACAGGACTCAGGTGCGCTGCGTCCTCAGCCAGTTCCCCCCAGTTTCCTTCTCACATAGTGGTTCCAGGCCCCAAAACCGAAGACCGGAAGTGGCCAAGGGCACAAGCTGAGAAATCCAACCGCCAGCCTGCCAGAGTAGCTGGCACCACTTCTCAGCTACTTGATCTTGGGCCTGGTTACTTGGCGTTTACACCCTTGTTTTCTGTGGAGTGTTCACTGATTAACCCCTGGTGGATCGCAGTGGTCAAGGGATAGCCATGGGCAGCCTTCAGCCTCCTGCGGAAAAAGCTGTTGCTTTTAACAGCTGCCACGCAGACTGACGGCTGGAATTAGTGGCTCTGATTCCAGGGTCTTCAGGGTACTATCTCTGCAAGTAGGTACCGCTTTACCTATTAAGTCTGTGTACTCATTACAAAAGCCTTGATGAAAGCCCCTGAAAATCTCGTATGCCGGTAGCATTTTTGGCCCCTTTGTAGGGAAGAAGCAGCAGAGGCTCTCCTTTTGTGTTCTGTTTTCCGCTAGGGCCTTCCTGAAACTGCTCACTTGTTCTTCTGGTGTGAGCACTCACTGCCACACAGAAACCACCAAGGATGGGAGGTGGACTCACATTTCTATATAGCTTGTTGCATGTATCTTCATTTTCTGTGCTTGGGTTTCAGTCCTTGGAAACTACTGCTGTTTGTCGCCAGAAAGCACTCAGGCAATGTGTTTTGTATCAAGCAGGGACAATGTTTTTTGTATCAAGAATGAAACAAACCACAAAGTGTCATCATAATGTTAAGTGAAATAAATTTAGACACACAAAGATAATGTGGCATGTTTTCTTTTCCATGTGAGAAACCCAAAGTATAAAAAGAAAAAAAAAATCAAAGATTGATGATATAAGAATAAGAGATCAAACAATGTTGGTCACCAAGAAGCTTCTGGAGCCCTCAGGAGGCTGAGGAAGGAGAATCACTGTGAGTTCAAGGCCAGCCTACAGTATGTACTAGGACCCTGTCTCAAAGAAAAGAAAGAAAGAAAGAAAGAAAGAAGGAGAGAGAGAGAGAGAGAGAGAGAGAGAGAGAGAGAGAGAGAGAGAGAGAGAGAGGGAGGGAGGGAGGGAGGGAGAGAGGGAGAGAGGGAGAGGGAGAGGAAGAGGGAGAGAGAAAGGAGGAAGGAAGAAAGCAGGGAAGGAAGGAAGGAAGTGAGGAAGGAAGGAAGGAAGCAAGGAAGCAAGGAAGAAGAAAAAAAATGAAAAAGAAGCTTCTGGGGGACAGGATTTCCCCGCGAGGGGCCACACACTGTCCATTCCAGCATCTCCCGCAGGGCCCGTCCCCTCCTTACTTATTCTCTTTGGCCCTGGTTTTGAAATCATCCATCACTTTCCAGAACAGTGTCACAGGGAAAAGGCCCATTGTGCCAACAGGAAAGGGATCTAGAGACAGAGGGAAGGAATTGGGAGAAGAGGGGATAGAATGAAATAAGATGTGCTCTGTGCAAATACGAACTGCCCATGATGGATATAGTCACTATGCAACATAAGCAGGTATGGATAAAAGTATTTATTAAAGCTACAAAGGATCTTAAAGAGGGCTCCTCAATCCTAGGAACTAAAATTCTATTGCCTCAACATAGAACTGTGATTAATGGATTTCAGATCATTATTTGGTCACATGTACAAGTTCCATTATTACCCGTAAAATGCTATATTTGAAAATGCTCTGTACTTTCATATGGGTCCCTATATTAGTCAGCTTTCCAGTTAGTAGGACACAATACCTGACATCTACAACTTATAAAAGAAGTTTAATTTTTCTCACAGTGTAACGAGAGTCAGCCCTTGATTTACTTGGTCCAAAGCAAGATCACCATGGCAGGAGGAAGCGGTGGGTAATAGCACTTAGTTCACGGTACCCAGGAAGCAAAGCCAGGGAACAGCACCAGAGGACGAGGGTGGAGGACCAAATGTAACACCCAGTGCCACACCACTGTGACCCACCCAGACACTCCAGAATCATTACAGGGGGTCATTCTGTAAGAGGCCCACAGACTCATATTCTTCACAGTTACTCAGCTCTCCTCTCTCTTGTCAGTGCCCTGCACACTCTTACCCACTGCTCTGTATCTTGGGACCCTCTTTTGGAAGCACTTTGCCTGTCCACACTGTTGGCAATGAGTTTAGATAGGTGATTTATACCAGTCAGTGGAATGTGTACAGAGGGGATCAGGTCCACCCAAGCAAAACCTTCAAGAGAACTAGCATGGTTGAATGGGCTTTGGGGACTTTTTCTCTGCAAGGAGAATAGATGCGTCCAATATTCCCTGTGCTCATTCAGTCCAGATGCTGGAATGAGGAGACATATGGAACATAGGCTGGGCTTAAGCAAAAGAAATTTGTTTCTTGATTCTTGTGGGATAGTCTAAGATCAAAGTGCCAGGAAATTGGCTTCTGGTGAGGCTTCTGTTCCTGACTTGCAAGAGGTCAGTTTTCCTCTGTGTTCTCTTCATGTGATGGGGAGGGGCTTCAGGAACAGAGACAGAGACAGAGACAGACAGGATTAGAGCTGAGTTGGTGCTCTAATGTCTCTTGCTTTTATTTTATTTTATTTTTTGAAAGATCAGGATCTTATCCTGAGGACTTCATTTAATCTGACTTACGCCCCTGGAAGGACCTGCGTCCATATACAACCATACTAGAAGTTAGGACCTTTGAGGAATGAGCTGTTCAGTCTGAAATAAATACTTTGGAGGAAAGATATGATGAGTATTTTTGAATTTTGAATGGTTTGTATTGATGTGTATTAAATAAAAGTTGGTACATTTAAGCTCCTAACAAACATAGATATATTTTCCTTGTAGACTAATTAATTATTTTACTACATAAATGTATAAAAGAGGAGAGATTTTGACTGAAGTCACATGGTTAGTTAACGTTAGTCATCTCTCACCAGATTCCTCAAGTCTCAGCCAACTGTCTAAACAAACTTCTTTGTACTTGCTGTTTCAGCAAAGCGCTGACTCCTGTCAAAGTCTAGATCTTTTTCCTGTTCTCAATTATCCATTATTTTCCCCATCAGATAACTTTCTTCCATGAAGCCTGAATTTGCACAGCACCCCCACCCCACCCTATCAGGTTTTGATGTCATGTTCCCATCCAGGTTCCCGCCCTCGGGGACCTTGCTCCCCAGGAGAGGAAATGACTCTCTGTGCGCACCCAAGAGATCACCCGTTAACATGCGTGGACAAACAAGACTGGAAAAAACTAACAGAAGTTGCCCTAACAATACGGCAGTTTTTAAAAACTTTCTCCTTTCATTCATATGTTCCTTTCAGACATGATGACATGGGAACAAATCATACTTGCATGCACGTTTCCAAGTGTTACCAGTGAATTAGGTTCATAAACTCAGTGCTGACCTAATCATAGGAGGCCATTGATTTTGCCAAAAAAGAAAAGGGTTTATTCAAAGCTAGTTCCAAGGAGATTCAGAGGCCTATTTGCTTTAAATCCCCATCTCCCTGTGGACAGGTGGGCAAAGGTCTTTACTGAAAGGGACAGAGGGAGGGACGCGCAGAAAGGATGCAGATCTCTATACTTCCTTAACACTTCCAGCTGTCTTCAGCTCATCCTTTGTTGTGGAAAGGACACAGGACTCCACCCTCCTGGGTTCCAGTGCTTCATCTGGGCTGAGAAGAGGGGCATTTGGTCATGTTCTCTGCAGGAGGAAGCTAACAGCAGTTGCTTATCTCTAAATGAAAAAACTCTAACTCTTAAAGTTCCATTTTGCACTGCTGGGGGCAGAAGGACAGAGAGCTGTACCAGATCCAAGGCCTTCTCTGTAACTAGGGTTCAGATGTGTGGATTTTTCTCCCAGGAGTTCTATGTATCTGGTCAGTGATAATAATTTCATTGGTGGTAAATCTTATAATTAATAGAGTGGCTGCAGCTACTGTCATTACAATACAGATGTTATTAAAGAAACTGATGTAAGACTGAGAACTTTCTAAAAACTGTAGGTTTATTTCCCTACCCTATTCAATAAAGTAATGAAAACATAAATATCCTCTTGATTTAAATATATCAGATCATCATTTATACTCATTTTCAAATATAAATCTCATTAAATGCAACAAATATTTCTGATTTTCTAATATAGAGTAAGAAATAGCCTTGGTAGCGGAAGGTAGAGATAAGACGGATAAAGCAGTAGAGACGCTGGGACCATTCTTTGCTCCTCATCAAAACCTGGGCACTGCCTCACTTCTAACCTCCCTGTCTTTTGTCCTAAGACTCACAACCTACAGGCAGATTTAGGAAAAGGACTCCCTGGAGATTCGTAAAATTTCAAACCAGAATTCACGTGTACTAGACCTGCTAGCATGATGTATAAATGACATTGTTTTCACCTAGAGAAACTCCAAGGTTCATGCATATGGCCTGCGCCTCCTACATTCACTTACAACAGAGAGAATTATGGGAAAGGACATGTGCAGTAGACACAGTTGAAACGACTCAGCCCCGCGCCCCCCCCCCCACCGTGGATCACATTGTCAATCATGCTCTAAAGGAACCAATAGGAGGCGCCCTAGGCCTAGTATAACTTCTCAGTTCCTTAAATCCAACATACTCCTCTTCCCCGACTTTCTGTAGACGTGAGGGTGCTTTTTCTGAAAACAACCTCACCCCCGAAACATTGTTAAACTCAGCTACTTCTTCCTCGCGATCCTGTGCCACACTCAGTTCTTTATTCCTTGTGCATAAGAGCTTGGAAACTTGCCCCAAGTTATGTCTCTAAATATTTTAAAGTTGTCAGAATAAAGCAACAACACTATTCAAAAATTATTTCTAATTCGTTAATTAATTTTTGTGGTACTGGAGACTAAACCTAGGGCTTTTATATTGAACTATTTCTCTACCCACCTCAATTTTAGCTTTTTTTTTTTAAATTCAAACATGGCGTAAGTCACACAAGACTTTTTCACCTTTTTTCAGCAGTTCTCACCCAATTCTCTGTAGCATCAAATTACACATAGATGTTGTTTATTGCAGGTCTATGCTAATGCTATTTTTCTCCCTAAAATCTTCTGCTTCTATCACTTAAATTGTAAGACATTTTGTGTAGTTTATATACTATGACACTTCTTTTGCATAGCATTTCAATGTCTCTTACCACCACAGTGAGAAATGACCTCATTCCTGTATCGAAGCTTATTATCCATCAAGGTGTCCGTTCAAGTGGGTTTAGACTCTGTGTTCCCCTGGAGTACTTGTCTTTTCTATGCCTTACTAGGACGCCTAGACCATAACACAGAAGGCATAATAAAGGTGATTTGTTGAGTTAATGAACAAGTGAAAATGAAATTTACAAATACTTAAAGAAATAGGAAATATTTAACAAAAGTTATTGGACAAGATTAAAAGCAAATGTCCCATATTTCAAAGGCAAAAGAGAAAATGTAATTTCTGGCTTCCAGGGGGACTTCATGAAAGAAATGGCATTGGTTATGTTCTGTGGGAGATTTAAACACCTTCATTAGACTCAGGCTGGCATCTTATTCTTCATTCCCAATATCCTTGGTTAAATATATTTAGTGTGTAGAAAAAAATTCTGACTAATTAGAATTTCTGATCATTTGAAACCTCTCTCTACTTTGCAGTGCAGTTTTCCTGACATTTAGCAATAAAACCTCCATATGCTATTGCCCCAATTTACCTTCTCTATTAGATACTCCTTTTCCCTCTAGCCTTTAACACTTGAAATACTTCACTAGTGTCTAAACTAGAATCCCAAGTGTTTTTAATTTCAGTTATTACCTATTCCTAGCAAATCCTATCTTTTCCCAGAAATTGTCAGAAAGGTAGAAAAAAATAGCAGTGCCTTTGTTCTTTTTTATATTTACATTTCCACTGTACTCCTGAGACTATTAAGGAAGATATCTCCAGATAAGTAGAAAATACCACGTACATATTTCAAAAACATTGTGTCCTTTGGAACGCTAATAAATTCTAATGAATTTTAAAATTATTTTTGTTTTTTTGTAAGAACTAGAGAATTAATAACTCCTTGCTGGTTGTAATGATTTGGAAAATATTTTGTTTTACATTATTTTAAATTTCACAGCAACTGGAAAGCAGAGTTGATGTGTCTTTGCAGAGGCAAGGAACCTAACTCAGATAGGGTAGTGGCAAGCAGTAAACCTGAAGCTTGAATTCAGACATTTTTCATTTAGGATTTTCTTCAGGATGGTATTTTCTTTGTATTCTCCTTATTGCTCTTTTAAATATTTTTGTAAGAAGGCTGTTCAATCTCAGCTCTTCTTCAGCCAGTTCTATACAGTAAAGGAAATCAACTCTATTTGCAAAAGGATTGTGTTAGTCAGTGTTTTGCCACTTGAAACTACCTGAGTCAATCAACTCAAAGGAAGAGAGATTTGTGTGGGTCAGAGTTGAAGAGGTTGAAGTCGATGGTTGGTTGGATCTATGGCTTTGGAGTCTGTGATGAGGTGAAGCAACATGGGTGGAAGTCACCACAGAGGACAGGCTTTTGCCTCATGGCACCTGAGAAGCAGAGAGAAAGGAAAAGAGCCACAGAAAAAAGGCCAGGGGCAGAGATAGCCCTCAAAGCCATACCTCCACAATTGACTTCTGTTAGCTAAATCCGACTTCCTGTTTCTTTGCCCCTCATTGGGTTCATCACATCATTCATTCATCAGTGAGTTACAATCAGAGCCTCTAGGGTCAGTCGGTTCCCAGAGCGTATCAGCAACCAAACTTCAAACACGAGTCTTTTGTTGGTTGGATATGTTTGATCAAAGCAGCAAGAAGGACTGTTGATTATCTACCAAAACAAAAACTGACTAGCAGGAACACTGGAACCGTTGTGAATGTTTATTCATATAGTCATCCATCTATCTATGATTCACTTAAAAAATAGCTTATGACAAAAGAAGAACTGTAAACCCAGTAGTACACATTGATTCTGATTATGCCAGAAAGATAACTCAGTGATAAACTGTTTTTAGTATAAATTATGTTATGTCACAAGAATACTTTAATTTGTGATCTTAGCTCATATGAAAAGTATTGTGTAAAAATATTTGTAGGACTATTTTGAACATATCGTCTGTGATATTACAAAATTCAGTATTGACAAATATACCTAAAATTAATTTTTGAGATTCAAACCAAGAAATATATTGCTTTATCTGAAAACCTAGCTTATTCTCTTCACAACGAGACTGATTTTTGGAACTGTTTGTTCCTGTCCCTTTAATTCTATCACTGAACTCCTAGAGGTCAAATTAGGCACTAGAAAGAACCAAGAAAAATCATAGGCTCACTTCCGGTAATTACATAGTTACACATGGTTAGTTTTCTGACTATTAAAATTTTTCTTAGTATCCTCTTATTTTGTTGTGTTTGGTTTGCCTCCATTTCTGTTTTATTCATGTTGTATTTTATTATAAACGTCTCTGTGAAGTGTATTTAAGTATCTGTAGAGACAAAAGCCAAAGCAGTATTTTAAAAAAGAATAGAAGGAGATGCTGAAGAAAGGAATTTAAAACTGTGGGAAGAGATATTTTTGCATTTAAGTGGAAGGGTTAGAGTTAATTTCAACAAAATTCACTTCGGTGCAGAATTCTTTCTAACAGCGTTCCCACATGATGTTCATCTGCTTTTGGCCAGTATAACGTCTTAAATAAGAACATCACTGCCCCCCTCCCTCCGAGACAGCCCACTGCACTGAGGAACAGCTCTGGGGATACGCAAGTCCATCCTTCTGTTAGGCAAAATCTACCTCTGACAAAAACTTTCACTTCCAAATTTGCAGTGTTGAGTTTTATTTAGAAGGGTAAACATGGGAAACAATAAACAGCTTTATCATTTTGTTTTCCTTTGAGATGACAAGAAGCCCAAAGCTCAGTTGTTAGACTGAGAGGTGTTAATAGGATCTGGAGGAGAAGAACAGTTTGACATTGAGAACCAAAGACAGGCTTGCAGGGCTGTTTCTCTATGTAATCTTCAATACCCACCGCCCTGTGTCAAGGCCCACAAACGGCAGCATCACCATACTGCTCTGACACCCTCCATGGCCCCCCTTTCCCTCTAGAAATAAGTATTATTGATCAGCAGTGGCCATATCTGAAGCAGGCAGGAACACATGAACCGATGAAGTTCTTTTATTAAAGTTGAATGTAATCTGGAAAAAGGAGTTGATTCCCCTTGGGTTAGTGGTCATTTATATTTTTGTCTTGTAATCCTCCATTTGTTACATTTCATTACACACTGTCTAATGGGGCTTGGGATATTTTTGTTTAGTAAAGGATTTTTGTCTTGCTGCTTCTTTCCAATCATTAAAACGCTGGTCTACAGGGAAAGACCCCAAGTGAGGCTATGTACATCTACAAGCTTAATGTGTGGTCAATTATATTTGTTCTAATTAATAAAGGGATATGGGACCAAATCTTGTATCCAAAATGTTTAGCTGGAGAGTCCTTGTGGCCTACTCATCATTTTTCTTTCATGCCTCTCAAATTTCCTCAGGCTGTATTTTTCCTCCAGTTTTCACATGTAGGACTTCTTTCACAATTCAGCAATAGCTTTTTTTTTTTTTTTTTTTGAGACAGGGTCTCACTTTGTAGTTCAGGCTGGCCCTGAGCTCACTATGTAGCCCAGGCAAGCCTCGAACTCAGCAATCCTCCTGTCTCTGCCTCCCGAGTGCCGGGATGACAGGCGTGAGCCACCACGCCCTGCACTGTGGTATGTGGTATTGATTGCTGGTGGGCGTGGGTCTCCACGCCCAGCATTGTATGTGGTTACCGGGATTGAACTCAGTACCTTGTGCTTGCGAGGCAGGTGCCAGAACCACTGAGCTAAATCTCCGGCCCTCAGCAATAGCTTCTTAACTGGCCTCTCCACTCACAATCTCCTTCCTTTCTCCCTCTTTGTTCGACCTTTTGAGATTCTTTCACAGCCAACATGATCTAACTAAACCCAAGACCAGCTTATCACTCCAGTACTCATGTTTCCTAAAGATTTCTCATTACATTTCATCTCCCAGATCCAAATTCATTCTCCATTTCAGTTGCCATGCTTGATAATTCAGTTTGGTACTTAGGCAATCCTTCCTATTCTGTCTATTGTATACCTCATTTTTCAGTTTCCATGAATGGCATTCTATGTCCTTCCATGTCTACACAACTGTGGCCACCACACAGTATGACAGTTAGGCAGAATGTCCACTGATTTGGGCTGGAAGGTGCTTCAGGGAAACACACATTTGGGTGTGTCTGTGTAGGTCATGGAGGCATAAACTTGGATACTATATCTAGTCCCTGATACCCTCCTTTCTGACATTAGTTTTCCGGCTTGGCCTTGCAGGTAATATGCAGTAAATGTGGCCTTTGCTACCCCGTGCCCTTCTACTATGATGTTCTTGCCTTTGGTGCCAGCCAACCATGGACCTGAATCCATGAGTCAAATTAAACTTCTCTTCTTTTGAACTGTGAGTGTTCGGTATTGTATTGTAATTATCCCCCATCTTCACCATGATGAATACACCATATTACACCATATTATCTTTTCTTCATCTGGTTGACTTGTATTTTACACCATATTATTAATATTAATAATATTATTATTAATATTAATAATATTATTATTAATACACCATATTATCTTTTCTTCATCTAGTTGACTTGTACTTTTCCTCCAAGAGCCTTTTTCTCAACCTTACTGATGTGTGTCTCTCGTGTGGATCCTTTGCTTGGGTGTGCCTGTCGAGACAGTCATCACATTAGACTTTAATGACCTGACACTTAAATTTGAATCTATTATTTTTAAACATGTTGAGTTCTGAGTCTTCATCATTTTTTAAACTATAACTTCTTAATTTGTTCCTTGAATCAAATTTTATTAACTTATCAATTTATTTGATAACATTCTGTTGATTTATTGAATGAAGGACTGCATAAATAAATGAAATAAGCTGCAGCAAGGTGTGTAGATTTTGTCAAAACAATATTCAGCTCCAGGAAATGGAAGTTGTGATGTTAGAATCAAGAGACCAGGACAAGAAGCCCCAGAGATGTGTGACTTTTTTGTAAGGTGACTTGGAAAGGACATTAGAAGTTCCCAAAAGGCTCCAAGCAAATCTAGTCCAACTGTTCACTTGACAGAGCAAAAACTGGATCGGGAAGGGGCTATTTGGCTTCTGAGGGCACAGAACTACTGTCACAGAGGTGGCACACAGAAATCTCAATTCTGGCTGATCAGTGGCTGCAGAGTTTTGGTCATTTGATTTGTACCACATTGTGATGGTACATGACATGTGCTACCTTCATAAAAATATATATTACTCAGCAATCCATATGGTTAGAGGCAAGGATTCTAAAAGAAGACTGTGCAAACCCCAGGATTCTTCAAGTTCTACTGGGGATAATTTCAACATTTCTCTAAAATATTCTCTTGACTCATCATGAGTTAAGAATGCATTAACACCCCCATGAAATGTAACCAGCAAAATCTGTTTCACCTAGAGGTGCATGGTCTGGCTAAAAAAGAATAAAGGCTGAGTATCTCAGTTTCCTTCTTAAACTTATTTGTCATCCCATTATGAATATATTCCAAATATCTACTTCAGCCTTTCCATTGAGTATAAGAGATAGTTCAATTTCTCACTTATAGGGGAACATAAGGGTAGTTTTGAGCCAAAAGCCTTCAGGCTTATTAACAACAATAATAGAGGTCTTGATAGAGCTTCCGATATTTCCAATACTAAAATGGATAGTGTACATTATCTCTCAACCAAGTTGCATAATTTACTAGAATTTCAAGTAAGTAGAAATTATTAAAATTAGAGAACATGCTGATAGATGCTACTATAAGCACTCACATATTTCTTTCAACTACAACAAATGGAATTAAAGAGAGTTAAGCATTACAAAACCAAAAATAACCACAATTTAGTTAGTTGGCTTTTTAATTTCTCAAAATGCTGTCTACATCTCCCACAAAACTGACAGTATGTCCCTTGGTTGTAACAAGATCGGTGCTCTTGGTAAGATGTAACCCCCTCATTTTCCAGGTCTGATATTTTAAGATAGAAGATTTTAGAGATTTGGGTAGAAATCATTGTTTCACAAAGGCCAGTTCCTGAAGAACAAGAGCCTGACCTGAATGTCCCAAGGGTACTTGAAGTTAGAGAAAACATCAGTCAACCCAGTTATCATAATATCTGAAGGATATATGTAAGGGCTTGTGACTCAGCACACAGACAGAAAGCTCTAGGGCTCCTGATACTATTTCACATTCAATATCAAACACAAATGAGTAGGGATCAAAAGTGAAGACAAGTGAACTTGTACTTTATGTATATGCTCACAGTTTATCTGTGGTAGAGTCTAAATCTCCTGGGTACTGACTATCTATTGGTTGAAAGGTAGTAGCTCTTTTTACATCTTCAGTGCATACAAAAGATCTGTAATAAACTCATTACAGTTTACAATATCACCAGATTTATGTCAAAAGAAGAGATAACAAAATGTTTCAATAGAAAGGCTACTATTTAAAAAGCACTTCTTTTGGGGGAGGTGGAACATGCCTGTAATCCCAACACTCAGGAGGCTGAAGCAGGAGGATTGCCCCAAGTAGAAGGCCAGCTTGAGCTACAAAGCAAGTCCTTTTCTTAATACATCCCTTAAAAAATAAAAAGGCACTTCTCAGTAGATTCTAGGGTGTTGAGTTTCTGCCTCTTTTTGGTCCCCCTTTTTAAGAAAAACTTTATTTTCTCTCCCACTTTTCAATTCATGATGCATGGGAAATATGAATCTTAAAAAAGTCAACCATCATAGAAATCAGTATGAAAATTGTTCAACATGCTAAAATTAGAAAATTCTCATGACCCACGTATCCCCATTAGAATCTTCCCCAAAGAGGTAAAGACACCATGCTATAGTAATATATGCATACCAGTGTTTATAACAACATGACTCATAATAGCTAAATTCTAAACACACCCTGTCAACCCATCAACACATGAGTGGACACAGAAAACATCTCATCTGTACATCATGGAATACTATTTTGCTGTAAGGAAGGACAGACTAGAGACATTTGTAGGGAACTGGATACTCCTTCTGACACTCAAATGTAATGTTGAGTGGAATGAATAGGATACCCAAGCTTAACTACCACATAGTAACTCTCATTTCAGTAAGGCAAAGCTCAAGCCAAGGACATGGTAAAGGGTAGAGAGAAGGAGAGAAGAGGGGGAGAGCTCTAATAAATAAATGAGAAGTGGCCCAAGAGAACACAGATTAGAAAAGAAGAAGAGGGGAAGGGGCAATAAATAGAAAGCTGATGTGCCATGTACAGAAACCTCATAACCTGAATGAGTGTGAGCCCTGCATGTCATAAACACAAGATAAGATTTGTATGAACAAGAATGGAAAGGGGAAAGGAGATTTAGAGGAAGAGGATAGAAGGGAAAAGCGATTTTAAAAAAGAACCCAGCTGTGTTATAGACACATCCTCGCTTCCCAAGATGAGCGTAAACTACACATATATAGCAACATCATATGAACATAATACAAATCATTGTTGTTAAATAGATCATCTGAAGAATAGAACTTGAATTGAAACTATCACCGATATCTAAGTTGCTTCTTTACCTGGATTTCTATACCACTTGTTTCATATTTCCAACCTGATTCTGACTTAGGAAATCAAGGAGCACATTACTAAATGCGCTCTTGGGAGCCTCTGGCCTGTTTGAAGTTGGCTCAGGGAAGGGATGAGGCCAGTCCCACTGTGCCATGGATAATGATCTCTTAGAGGAAGTCATCATAACGTCCCATTTATATACTTTTCTGGTGAATTACTCCCTTGGATTTGCCTCCTGAATGCTCTCATGACAGCAGACAGTTCACACACCCAAATCTTATGGAAATAAGTGATTTCCCTAAAGCATAGCCATTTTTCTTCTAGGCTGAATTGTTAAGACTTTTAAAAAGTTCTACCTCAAATTGTTTCCCTTTCTCCAGTGATTGATTGGTGATGGTTGAAAATAAAATTAGCAGGTGTCCCCCAACTGTGAAATGATTCATAGAAAAGCTTCAAAGTGTTCTCTTTTGAAAGTTTTTTGATTAGGCAAGTGCTTTATGTCCTTAAAATATCCTGGATGAAGTGTTCAACCCACTTAGACTGACCTATGTTACAACTAGAAGAGAATTTAGTTTCATTTTCTGCAAGTATTTTTCTCCTGGGTGACAAATGTGAGGTCCAGATATATCTTTCTGGCTGAGAGAGAAGGCAGAGAAGAAACAAGCTTACAATATGTCGAGCTCTGTATTTATAATAATTATGTTTGCATGCTTTTAGTATTTATAAAGCATTCTCTGCCATAGTAATTCACAATCACTATTGATTAGAAAGGTAAGTAAGACATGTATAAATATCTTTTTTTCTCTTCTCAAGAAGAGAAGGCTGATGTAAATTTTATTTCTCCTCCAAATCAACTTTAAAATTTGACTTTGATAGAAACATAAGTGAAAGAGTGATATCATCATGACTTCTAGCTACTGTTCTTCCGGATGGCTTACGAAAATGATTATGAGTACTGGTATAGGAATATTCCTATACTTGGGATGACTCTGCCATACCATAGTAGGAGAAGGCTTCTCCCTCTTATGTTTCTTTTAATATGTGTTATCAGAATGGTAGCATCTGTAGGAACAGAAGTCAAAAGTCTAAAGTGTATCACAGGCTCCTTCTCTTGTATGGGACTGAGTTTGTTGCCACCGATTAGGCTTTTGTACCTTCACACATTATTAGAGTCATAGGAGATGGCTGTTAAGGGATGTGGTCTCCTCCCCATTTTGCTGATTTGAGATAGAAACACAACACAGGTACAGTTTGTTCCATTGTCTAGCATTATTCCCAGAAGACGATCAAACATAACTGATAGCTTATGACAAATTTTAAGTCAGTAACTATAATATACAAACTCAAACTAAGCTTTAAATAGGGACTCACTGTAGAGCTCCACAATGAACTATGATATGTCAATATGAGATGCTTAGTACATATCTGAGATAGAATGAAAGACAATATTGTTGGTTAGGAAGAAAACTAGTGTGAGACTGGATGTTACTTTTGGAGCTATACAAATCCTTTATACTCTACAAAGTCTGGAAGTGAAGGAGGCACTACTCCAGAGAAAGGCCCAGCCTCTCCCATCCCTACTGTCTCTCCATATAACTATTATCTAAAGCACTGGATGCCCAGTCCTTCTGGGAAGTATTGCTTTCCCTTGGGACAAAATGCCTAATACCCATAATCTGAGAAAGGAGAGATGTATTGTTGCTCAGGGAGTCAGAGGATTTAGTCCATATTTGGTTGGCTCTAAGGCAGACAGGCCTAGTGGAAGGCCCAGCATAGAGAAGTTCTTCAACCCGTGGTAGCAGAGGAATGGGTAGCTGGGGATGAGGACACACTCTTTCAGGTCACATCCTCTAAGACCCACCCTTTTCAACCACTTCCTAATGGTGGTTTAGCTGTGAAACCATCAGTAATTTGAATCTAGGGTCCCTATGAGTGAATTCCCTTCCAACAGCCCCACCTCTAAACAGGAGGGTTTTGAGGGACTTTTTAGGTCTAAACCATAACTTCAGGAAAGACTGAATTGATGATTTGAATATATCCCAAGGCACTTGAAATATATCCCAGGATCCCAGAGAGATGCCAATGAAGACAACTCCATATGTTAATGCTGTGTAAGTGGACGGATCCAACTCGTTACAATTTACCTAATATTTCATTGATTTTCTTAGGGAACTTGAAGAACAGTCACAGGAGGATATCAAGACAAATATACATTTTAATTTATAAGCAAAATCCTGAGATTTGGGAATATTAAAGATTTGTGCAGGACTATATGAGGGTCAGGATGATACTAGATCCAGGAACTTTCAGTCATCATTTATTTATTTTTTTGCTCCAGTGGCTTTCTTTCATTCTCTAACAGGTTTGTGGTATGATCTGAATACTTATCATGGCACAGAGGTGTGCTGTGCCTCAGGGTGGGCATGGACCATCTCTGTCCTTCAGTAGATGAGCAATGCACAGTGGTTATGTTGTCCTGACTTCTGTGGAAAAGACCTTTTTTTTGTTTGTTTTGTTTTGTTTTTTTTGAGACAGGGTCTTGCTTTGTAGTTCAGGCTGGCCCTCAGCTCACTATGTAGTCCAGGCAAGCCTTGAACTCAGCAATCCTCCTGTCCCTGCCTCCCAAGTCCTGGGATTACAGGTATGAGCCACCATGCCCGGCACTGTGGTATGTGGTATTGATTGCGGGTGGACGTGAATTACCATGCTCAGCATTGTATGTGGCTACCAGGATCAAACTCAGGACCTTATGCTTGCGAGGCAGATGCTGGAACCACTGAGCTAAATCTCTGCCCCCCCACTTTTTAAGACAGGGTCTCACTTTGTAGTTCAGGCTGGCCATGAGCTCATTATGTAACACAGGCAAGCCTCAAACTCAGCAATTCTCTTGTCTCTGCCTCCCAAGTGCTGGGATTACAGGTGTAAGCCATCAAGCCCAGCATTGTGAAGTGTGGTACTGATTGCTGGTGGGTGCGAGTCACTACACCCAATATCATATCATTGTATATGGTTACCAGGATCGAACCTGGGACCCTGCGCTTGCTAGGCAGGCAGTGGAACCACTGAGCTAAATCTCCAGCCCGAAAAGACCTTTCTTTTCACCTTCTTTTCTTTCCCTATTGATACAGATTTATTAAAGAATTGATTTGCCCATGTATGGGCCCTAGAGTATGTGTAAGAATCAGAGACATACACAGAGAAAGTAACCTCACAAAGCCCAGAGCATTGCAGTTTACAGCAATGAAATGTGTGGTGATTTGCTGTAACGCAATGAGAAATTAATACAAGGCACTTGGGGGGTGCATTTTAAAGAATGAGTGAAGGAATGGAGAATTTAAGTAATTGGATTTCACAGCTCTATTTAGTAGCAAAGTAGTATTTTCATTTAATCCTTCTGTGTTGGTGAATCCATGGCGACACGCTCATTCGTATCCGTTTGCTTCCCTCACTGCCCAATAGGTTTCTTCCAGCAGGCATGGCATGGCTTCCGAGATACCACTGACCTGGACAGGCTTCTGGGTTTCCTGGACTTTGGTACTGGATGGGGCAATGCGAGAGCTGAGCTGGGAGTCCTCTTTGACACAGAAAGACACAGAAGCAGTGGAGGCAGATGGCTGTTGTTCAGGTCCAGGTTTTACAAGATAGAGGAGGGCAGCCTGAGGCTCGCTATCCTGCCTTGCAGGGTAGGGAAACCAAGGGACCAGGACCAACATTTTGTTCAAGAAGCAAAGCAGTGCATAGGCAGAGATGAGTCCTTCCAGGTTCTATTTCCGGGGCACCTGTGTGTAGGAGGGGAGAGGAGAGTGAGAAAGAGAGGGACCAAAGGATTCCAAGATGTGGCTCAAGAACTCAGTGAGGCCGGCAGTGGTGGTGCACACCTGCAGTCACATAGTCTGGGAGGACAAAGCAGAAAGATAGCATGTTCCATCCCAGCCTGAGCAATTCAGCAACTTTGCAGAGCTGTAGCTCAAGGAAAAAAAAAGAAAAAATAACAAAGGGTTGAGGATTTGGCTCAGTGAGGAAGCAAGAAGTCTCTGGTCCAATTCCTAGTAGTGAATAAAAGCATTTGGCACATATAATTCTGAAGTTATAATGGGTCTAGTTGAATGTTTAGCTTTTTCACTGAGAACCTATATCCCTGGACAAACGGGTGAACTTTCTTAATCACACTGCCATTGTGAGAGACAGGTGTGAAAGCCGTGGGAAATTGGAAGCTATTTTACCTGGTAGGAGTTAATTGTGCTAACCTTCCTGGAACACTGTGTGCACTCTATTTCTGTTTTTCAATCTTAAAAATAACTGTCTTTAAGGGAGGTGAGAGTTTTATACATTAGGTTTATATTTTTCTTTTGACACCTCAGTATTCTTAGTAAATAGCTTTGTAAAACCACAATTAGACCAATCACCACTGTGATACTACTGATAATACTATGAATAGTGGTAACTAGTGTTCATCGGGTTCTTATAATATGAAAGTTGCTACACTGGTGTATATAATACATATTCATCATACCTCAGGACCATAAGGCTAGGTATGAGATAAGTTATATCCATTTCATCAATCAGGAAGCCGGGGTTCAGAAAGGAAAGGCAGCCTGGCTAGTAAACTTAGTTTATGGTAGAAAACCGAGAAACAAACCTGTGCATGGTGTCTGTTTTCTCAATCCCAAAGTGTGTCTTTTATCCAGTGAAAAATGCTATTACTGGAAGGTCAGAAGTTGGTCTTTAACTTTGAAAATCCAAGACACAGCATACATGAAAGCTTGTAGTAGATGATTACAAATATTCATCATATTGAATTTTCACTTTGAACTTGAACAGTGCATTTTCTTTTGCCACAAAAGTGTGAGACACTGAATCACCAGTGCAAACAACACGTCTGATCAGGCTGTAATGGCTTAGGAAGCAGCTGTCAATCCTCTCAAGCTCTGTTGGCCTACGAACACTGAGACATGAATACCACGGGGTTGAGAGGGCTTTGGATTGCCCTCTTCCCTCATTGCGACAGGCAACGGACAGGGTCCTGTGCATCTCACCCACTACCTGAGAGCCAGGTTGACACTTGGGTTCACTGGTCTCTGGGGCAGGTGATAGAAAATAACACATCCTCTCACTGTCTTCCAGGGTTATTTTCCCAGAGACACACAGATTATATGAAATGAGTGGCCAGTATCCAACTGAATGGAGATGAAAATTTCAATCGATGAATGATGAATGAACCCTGCCTTCATTATGTGTTAGTTTTTCCTTCTGCTGACATCATGGCACAGTATCGAATATAGACTTCTGGATGCCCACTTAAATCCAGCATGAAAAAAAATCACATGATTTGACAAATATAAACAAGGATTTATGCACTGACTAATGTTTGATTCTAAGAATAATTTGCATGAGGACTTGAGTTTGAGTCCCTGGTACTGATTTAATTCATTAACTGTAAAATGTGTTTTAAATTTCCACCTTAAAACAAAAGAGTCAAACTCATCACTAGTTTTCAGGTCTGCCAATTCTCTACCAAATCATGATATGACTTAGTTTTCCTATGTTTGGGGCTCTGACTTTCTTTTTTTATAAAAAAGATGACCTTGGAAACTGAACTTTGACATTCTTTGGCCTTTGGTTTTATTGTTCCTTATTTATGAAGTTCGGTTCACCACCAACTCTACCTGCATAAATTTTGTGCAGATGATGTCATCCTTGGAATCCCGGGCAGGCATAAATGCTAGAAAGTAGAATGGTTACGGCATAACTCTACTTCCTCTTACCTCATTCTCTCTCCACCTCATTGTATTGTGATTTCTGTAAACACCTTTTCAGTCCTGTTGGAATTATGACCCCACCTTATTTATTCAAGAAACTCTTGACCCTAGCACAAGTTATGGAGAGAAGAAAGCCAGATATTTTGAGGACTGCAAGATGGAGATTAATTACTGAAAAGCAGGGAAACCAAGACACAAAGAGGTTAAGCAAGTTGCCCAGACTGGGGTCAAATGGCAGTGGCAAAACCATTGTATGCCCACTATGCTGTTCTACCTCTCGGACATGTAGTTCTTAAAAGAAATGTATGAGCAAATCTAAGTCTGATCTTTATGTCTCACAACCAGTTCTACTGCAGCAGGAAGTGAAAGACCCCCGGTTAGTAAGCCCCTCCTAAGGGCAATGGAAAAATACAGCACCAGGAAGGGAACAGAAAAGAGATTGCAAAACCACAAGTCAAACAGGTCTGACAGGATGTCGACTAACGAGCACAACTAAAAGGAACAGAAAGTCCCGAGCCACACCCTAACGGTAAAAATCCCCCAAAGGTTTCCCGCTTAAAGGTTTCCCGCGCAAATTAACGTCTCCCTTCGACCGTTGCAAAGTCAAATAATCAAACTAACCTATAGTAACCTTACACGCTCGATTCTCGCTTCTGTAACCCCGCCTTACTCGCAAAACCCTATAAAAATCCCCACCAAGCAAACCTCGGCGCGCAAGTCCGCCCTTGGGTCAGGTCTTGCTGCCCCAGGTACCTGTGTATCTCAATAAAGCCTCATGCCGTTTGCATCCGTTCGTCTGCCGTCGGCGTTTCTTGGGTGACGGTCGTCAGTCGTAAGCCTTCTGGGTCTTACAGAAGAAAACAGGAAAATCTCAGTACAAAGAATGAGTCAATATCACAATGGCCAGAGCACTGACCCATGAAGGCAGGAAGCAGGAGCACCTTGGGACAGGTTCTTGGGATTTCTTAGCTTTCATACATAGTTACTAAAAGAATTCAGAGAAGACACCTTCTGACAAATGTTAATAACAACAAATAAAGTCTATGCTGTTCTTCAGCCCTTCATTTTCTAGCCCCATGTCTCCATCAGTGTTTAGAAAAACAAAGAAGCAGCCTCTGCAGGCCTGGAGCTGCTTCCTGGGACTGGCTGAATGAAAAAGAAATTGCAGCCCTGGATGGAACCAGTTTCAAGCTTGCTTCATGACAACTGCACCAGGTTGAAATGCACTGAGTCTTTGGGATCATTTTCAGAAGCAATTTTTTTTTTTTTTTCAGACAGGGTCTCGCTTTGTAGTCCAGGCTGGCCCTGAGCTCTCTATGTAGCCCAGGCAAGCCTCGAACTCAGCAATCCTCCTATCACTGCCTCCTGAGTGCTGAGATTACAGGCATGAGCCACCACGCCTGGCACTGTGGTGTGTGGTATTGATTGCTGGTGGGCGTAAGTCACCATGCCCAGCATTGTATATGTTTACTGGGATTGAACTCAGGACCTTGCGCTTGCCGAGGTGAGGCAGGCACGGAATCACTGAGCTAAATCTCCGGCCTGTCTTTGTCTTCCTAATTGCTCTAATCCAGCTGCCTTTGTGTTTCTAATTCCTAGAATCCAGCTTCCTTTGCCCTTTTGTGCCTGGCTACTGAGGTCAAAACTATCTACTAATTTTTAATAATGTTCAGTGAGACCTTTGCCCTACCAAAGGGCCTCTGTCACCACAGATGTTGCTGTAAACAAGGGTGAAGATATGCCATATACAAGGTCCTAATAACTTTGCTGAATGTGGACATGATACATCCTAAATATGAGCTAAGATCCATAATATCAGCAAGAATGGAAAGAGGGAAAGAAAGATTAAAGAAGGGAGGAATGGAAGGGTGAAAAGGACTAAAAAACAAGTTGTATTGTGTACCTGCACCAGCTCTTAAGGTGAGTATATAAAGTGCATGTGCTACTGAAGTGTACTAATTAAATTTTTTTAAAAAGCTCAGAAGACAGATCCAGCTGTAGGTAGAGGATCCTCAGACAAAAGAATCTAAAAGGCATAGATGGAAGTAATTAACACCAGAGGTGCTGACATGAAGATTGAGGCTAATTTGATTTCATGGCAACTGGAAACTGGAGTCACAGGTCAGCCCTTGCTTGTGTCATTCTCCCATCCCCCACCTTATGGGAGAGTCCCACATCCCAGACCACTGACCTCCGACTTGGGGGAGCCCTGCGTGGGCAGAGCTGCTGGCTCAACAGCTGGGTCGGTCAAACCATCTGCTCGGATGAATGAAACAGAAGATCAGACTTGGAAACTTTTCATGATTAGAAACATTATGTATTATTTCTCTTACCAAACTGTCTACTCCATCTTGGGATTGGGTGGAGTGGTGGAACCATTCTACCAATGAGATCCCGTGGTGGGAGTAGAGAGATAAAACTGAAGTTGTTTTAATCTGCTGAGATTTTAAGGACATTTGTTACTACACCAAAAATTGACTAATACATAGGTGAAAATGAGAAATGCAGAAAAGAAAAAGCATTGAGAGTGAAGACTGTTCTAAGCAAGCAGATTCCAGAGACCAGGCTGAGAATTGGGTGGCAAGCTCCAGTTTCTGTGACAGTGAGATAAACCAGAACATGGAGTCTCAAGGCCTCACTTCTAACATGCTTGACAAGATGCTTGAAGCACCAGCTGGACCGCTTAATGACATACAGACATCCTGCCTCAAACCAAGGAAAAGGCTGGGGTTGTAGGTCAGTGGATTCAATCTCCTACAGGGCAAAAATAAATAACTAGTCAGGTAGCTTATGTGAGCCACAAGGTGTGTGCCCTCAACAGTACTGTTTTCCCCAAGCATCTCTCTGTGTTCAGAATCCTCTATTTATATCCTAAGGCCATCCAGAGCTAAGGATTTAAGAACACAGTCAACAATTAAGAAGAAAGACAGATATAAACCGTATTTCCCAAAGAGTATATTAACTGCCCTGTCACTCACTAAGTACAGAAAGCCTATAAGAGAGACCAACTATGCACAGTGATGCGGATTGACCATAAAATCCCCACCCAGGAGGAGGTTCGTGGAGAATGAGTATGACCATTTAGATGGGCGAGGACATGGGAGTTTAAGGATAGTACAGAACTCCTTAAAACCTTCTTCAGCTCAGGAGTGGTGCAAAATTCCTCAAAGGGAGACTTCTGGGCTATCTGCACCAAGGGCAATTTTAGAGCACAAGGTCTGGGTCCCCAGTCTTCTTGTGCTAGCCTTTCTGGACCCAAGGTCTAGGCAGATAGATGCCCAACTGCTGACCCTCCAGAATACTCTACCCATTCAGGATTGAGATTCATAGAAGCAGGGAATGGATCTCAACCATGGCAACACGTTTAATCATCTGGGCCACTTTTCAAATGCACAGGTGCCTGGCCTCACCTGGAAGACTCTGATTTGATTGATTGGGGATGGGGCATAACTGCTAGTGCATTTCAGAATTTCCCTAACTCTATTTTGGTGGAGTATTTTGAGAACTACTGATGTAGAAATTAAAATCAATTCGCAGTAACTGTATATCCATCATGTGAAAGGCAATATTCAGGGCACTTTGGTGGCTATAGTAATGTAGTTGATAGCATTCTTTCTGGGAAGGACCTTGAAATGATGCAGTCTGATGGGAAAATAGAATCTGGCACAGAGTAAACCTTCAAAGTTATATGTTGAGTACATCGGTGAGATATCTCCAAAGAGCTTGGAAATTTTAATCAACAACTTCAGGAGGAGGAGAGGTTGGGGAAAGAAGAAAAGCCTGGATACAAAGGGCCTCAAGTAGCCATTGCCAGAGCACATGGTCTACATGGCTAGAAACCAGCCAGGCCCTAAGAGAACATCCTGGTTAAGATATGGGGTCTCCAATCTCCCTTTTGTGGGGACTATAGCTTTGCTTTACTCTATATTCTAGTACAGAACTGACCCTCAGAAAATGTGATCTCTATCAGTTTGAGAGTTTGCTGTTTGCATTTTCAGAAATATTTCAACAGCAACAGCTATGATACAATTCTGTGAAGTGATAGAACTGAACAATTTTAATTATGTTATGATAGCCCTTAGCCAAATGACTGCAAATGTCATTTCTCTGGCTCCCATTTTGAGGTAAAACTGTGGGACATCAGCAATGTACAATTAAATCTTAACAGACAGATGCTGATCATAGTGACAGAAGGGTCTTTTTTTTTTTTCCATGAACCTAAAATCTGCTTAGTCAAGTAGTTTCCTCATCGCATGTGTCTAAAAAGATATTTCTGTCTTTCAACCAAGTTACTACTTTGGCAGTTTATAAAAATAAACTTTGGAGTTTATAAAAATGTGAGGAATTACTCTGTCACAGAGAGGTTAGTGAGTGGGCTATGCTCAAGCACCAGCTTTGGCCATTGGAAGCTTCCATCCAATTCAAACACAAACAACACATAGTAAAACAGATGAGAGGAAATGATCAAGAAAGAATTAGTGATGGGCAGACACCAAGACCTACTATGTGTGGGAAACTGCAATATGGATTATGACCAAAACAGGCTATAAAGAGATCATCTCACAATTGACTTGTTTATAAAAGTGAGCCCAGTTGAAACCTATGTTCGGAGGTCAGAGTAATTTACTCAAATTCTGTTCCCTTAATTAAAACCTTCTTAACTAGAGGATAGTACTCTAATTGCAACCAAATATTTTGCCTATTCTGTCCCTAATTTGAGAATGCTTTGTCTGGCCCTTCATGAGCCTTGCTTACATTAATTTCAATAGAAACTGAATGACTACACTTCATTGTACATAGTTCCACCCTTGCATGTAGCTGCCTTTACACCAGTTGATTACTAATAAAAAAAAAATCAGTGGCTTGGACTGCCCAGTGTCTTTATTTGCACATCAGGATTGGTTGTCTTGGCTCCTGCTTTTTGTTTCTCTCAGTTTTGTCTTTTAGTTTTTTTTTTTTTTTCCCTCAGGCTTGTGTTGTACACTGAGCAGGAGACTGGCACCTACTGCAGAGGTTTTCAGTAATGTTGCAGAGAACCCCAGTAACTGTACATGACAATGAATTAGAACCAAGAGATCTCATTTAGATCTGTTAACTGTACAAAGAAAATGCAACATTATTCCTAGTTTACTGATGAAGAAATTGAGTTTTCTGAACTAAGTGATGATAGTCTGAGAAGGCTCATTAGACAGTAGCCTGACTCCTCTGTTCAACCTTAACACTTCCTAAATAACATTTCCAGGGGATTTAACAAACATCAGCTTGAAGTTGGGATCTTCTTTCCCAGTCCTGGTCAGTGGCTTCTTATCATGGATCCTAATCTTTGTATCCTTTTTCTGGAGATGAAATAAAGACAATTTTACCTTGCCTCTGTGGCCTACTTCCTGTGGGTAATCATCTAAGATAAAAGCATCAAGTTTGAAAATTACCTTCTGCACATGTTTTAAGGTCATTCTGGACCTTGACCAACAGTGGCAGCCAGACTACTCTGCCACCACCAGCAGCTCTGTGTGATGTGGAGGATGAGACCAGGGTAAGCACAAGCTTGTGGAAGGGGTCTGCTTCACACATCTCCAGCACCTCATAAAACTAGTCTCTCACCTTTTATTATGCACAGCCTTGATTGTCTCCTGATTGTTCTAATTTGTTTCCTTCCCCTTGCCATCTTGCTTGGATTCTATCAGTTTTGCAAGTTCCTTGCTGTTCTGCCTCATTCCTCAGTCCACCTAAGGTCACCATTGCACCTTCCTTGGCAACTAACTGACTCTTCTTTTTCTCACTCTTCTGCCTTCCACTCATCTGAATTACCAGGAGCTCAGGTTTCCCTCCTCTGTGCTTTCTGTTTCAGAGAAAACTAGAAGGCTTAGAAACATTCACGATTATTCTGTCTTTATCAATTTGATATAATCCTATGCACTTCTATGCCTATAAATACCTTTCCAAATTCTTTTGTTTCTCCATCCCTATTCTTGCTTTTTCTAGTTTTAGAAATCAATCATTTATTATCTACATTTTGAAAATACTCTTTAATGCCTCTTTTTATGTGGGTTCTGGCATCCCTGCATTCTATTGCACATTTTTCCAACAAACGGATCTTTCTATAGAGCATGTCCTTTCTTTTGAAGCCCTTTGGGGAAAACCTGTGTTTTTAAGATAAAGTGAAAACCTTTTATGGTATCCAACTTACTAATAACTCAAATTTTATTTATCTTCCAAAATCCAACAGAAACATCTGCTTGGTTTAAATATATGTCAACTAACCTTATGCCCAAACATTTGCTATTACAGCCATATTTAAATCGCATTACAGCTATTTATGCCTGAGCGTTTCTCCCCATTCTGAATTTTAGGTTCCTTGATTAGGTGAAAATCAAATCTATTTAACTTCTAGTCCCACAGCTTCCAGGACAGTGCCTGGCACTTTTTGCAAATTTAAAAATGTTTGGAAAAAACATGAATAGGTGAATTTGTCAGTGGAGAAAATAGAGGCCAGCATCACCTTCCTTCCCACTCTTCCTGTTCTTTCTGGATTCGCGTTTGCCTATATAGACCTGTGGGATCATGAGTGACTTATTCAGGTACGTGGGCAGAGATAATTTTGAACAGCCAAGAAGCTGTCTTGCTTCAGATAAAAGCCAAGCTAGGGCTGGAGATTTAGCTCAGTGGTTCCGGCGCCTGCCTTGCAAGCGCAGGTCCTGAGTTTGATCCCCAGTAACCACATACAATGCTGGGCATGGTGAGTCATGCCCACCAGCAATCAATACCACATACCAGAGTGCTGGGTGTGGTGGCTCATGCCTGTAATCTCAGCATCTGGGAGGCAAAGACAGGAGGATTGCTGAGTTCGAGGCTTGCCTGGGCTACACAGTGAGTTCAGAGCCAGCCTGGGCTACAAAGCGAGACCCTATCTCAAAAAAAAAATAAAAAAATAAAATAAAATAAAATAAAAGCCAAGCTAATATCCACTGGGCCTTATACTGCAGAAAAAAAATGGCATTTAAAGCATTTTTAAACTCAAAATTGCATCTCCCCTTCATGTGCAGAAGAGATCATGTTGCAAAGTTATTTTGAAATATTTTTGTAACTGTAATAGAAAGAGGATTAAAGCAAGGAGGTGTGGGCCAGAGGGTTAGCTCAATGGTTCTGGTGCCTGCCTCACAAGCCCAAGGTCTTGAGTTCAATCCCGGTAACCACATACAATGCTGGGCGTGGAGACTCACGCCCACCAACAATCAATACCACACACCACAGTGCTGGGCTTGGTGGCTCACGCTTGTAATCCCAGCACTCGGGAGGCAGAGACAGGAGGATTGCTGAGTTCGAGGCTTGCCTGGGCTACATAGTGAGCTCAGAGCCAGCCTGAACTACAAAGCGAGACCCTGTCTAAAAAAAAAAAAAAAAAAAGGAGGTGGATGGTGTTGATTCCAGGGAGAAAATTAAAATTGTGTTGTGGTTCAAGAGAGGACTGAGGAATAATTTCCCTCCTGCCTGCTGTCCCCTGTAATTTTAGGGCAGGGTGAAGCCTGTGGAGGTCCTTGGTGTCACCCCAAAATCCATCCTCCTCAGTTACTCTTTGAATAACACCCTGAGCAAGGCCCTCCCAGAGTGTGGGAGGTGCCAGTGAAGCATGGGCTCCCAGCTCCTGAGCTCCTGTGGGCAGCAGGGATCCATGGCATAGTCAGCCATCAGAAGGCAGCATGGAGATTGATGGAGAAGCAGTGAAGCCCCCTGGCTTTTGGGACAACGTACCCATCTGCTATTGAAGACATTTCCTAGCAGACTCAGGGAACGGTTTACAGAGGTGACATTTAAGTGGGATCTGAAAAGATGAGAAAGATTCCTGTGGGGAATGAGGAGAAAATAGCACCCTAGCTACAGCAAGCTGTGCAAAGCTGTGAAGAAGCAGAGTGGTGAGGTAGTGACCAAGAAACAAAGGTGCATGGAGGCAGTGGTGACCGTGAGTTTTGCTGAGGTGGTTGGCATGGTTTAGATCTAAAATGTCTCCTAAAGTCTCCTGTGTGTGGATGGTGACTGGAGCATGGGGTCCTATCCTTATCTGGGATTCACCCACTGATGCTTGCAGTGGAATGTGCTGTTCAGAGGTGGGGCATGATAGGAAATGGTCACAGGGACATGGCACGGAAAATTATATCTTTGTCCCTGGTTTTTCCCTTCTCTCTCTCTGCTTTCTGGCCGCCATGTTGTAAGCAGCTTTTTGTCCACTGTGACCTTCCTGACTAGGATTCAGCTGGCCACGATCTACAACTGTGAGCCAAGAGGAATCTCTCCTCTTTGTAGATGTGGATGTCAGTTATTTTTCTCCAGTGACAAAAAGTGACAAAGGCAGGCCATCTCCTTGGTGCATCAAACAGAGGAAAGAGGGAGCCAGTGGAGGACCTGAAAGAGAAAACTGGTTTGGGAAGTCTGGTTGGTATATTCCAGGCAATCTTAGGCTTTAAACTATGGAAAAAATTAAGATGGTCTTTGTAAGTTAAGACATTTTATATTTGAGTTGTATAGTAATTTAAAATAAATTATAGAAAAATTGTGAAAATGAGAGGTTCTGAATTCAAGGGTCATTGTCTTCAAGAATAATCCTTTCCTGGTTTGTGGAAGGTAGATTGCATTTGTCCAAAGTACCCTTACTCTCATATCGATTCCCAGGATTAGGAGAGACTTAACTTTGGTAGAAAGAACATTCTCAGTCATGACAAATAAAGAGAAAATCCACTGAGAAGGGCTGAGCAACCTGTGTGAAGTTATCCCCCTCTCTGCCTGTGGGAAGCTGTCCTCTCTCCCTTCATACAGGAAGTCAGACTTTGCTTTCTGGTGAGTTATTATCATCCTGTACATTTTGCCTCCTGCTGCTCCTGAAAGGGCATCTACACAGGACTGGAGAAACCTGCTGTCTTAAGTTTTAGTAGATGTTGTGAACATGTCAGCACTTACTTCACTTCATGGGGAAATGGATGTCACCATCAGCGCTCAACTATGCCATTCCTCTCCTCCTTAGTAGGTTCTGAAGTAATTAATCTCGACATGTGATTCCCTTCTCTTTCTAAGCATCTCTGCAAAAAAAAAAAAAAGAAAGAAAAAACATGAACAAAAAATGACTGACTTCCTCCAGGATTATCTGTATATCACACACACTTTAGGCCAGTTGGCCAGTTTAAATTCCTGAGCTTTTCTGAGGCCCTTTTTTCCATGCCTGCTCTCTTTGGCAGGTTAGACTTCTGTAACCCTAGAACATGACACATGGTAGAAGAACCACCTAAAAAGACAGAGAATCTTTGTGTTGAAGAGGAGGATAACTCACTGAACCAAGTCTCTTGTTAACCTCTAAATTTGCTTTATTTTAAGAAAAATTTTCATTTCTGAAGGATGCCGTAGTTTTAAAATATATGGGCTCATCAGTGCCACAGCTTAAGCATGCACAAAAATTCTAATTTGCTTTCAAATAATGGAGTCTTTAAAAAATACTCATGAGATATTCTTTCTTCTTTTCTTCCTCAACTAGGGATCAAACTCAGGCCCATGTACTTGAAAGAATGGCAAAGCACCACTTGAGCTAAATCCTCAGCTCTGCCACAAGATATTCTAAGAACAAGAGTTTATTTTTCCTCCATGTTTTCCCCTGGATTTTCTCACTCTAAAGTCTCATTGCAATCCTATCTTTTGCACAAGGATGCTTTTCTTCCTTTCTGCAGATAGAAGAAATTTTTACCTATGACATCCTTGTGTCTCAACTACTCAACGGCACGTAGCTCTTACACTAACTAGACTGCACTTCCAGACTTCTCACCAAGAGGATATTTTCCTTCCCTTTTCTCTCCCAAAATGTTTTTCCATATTAATAGCTATTCAAATGGTTTTTAACTTTGAGAACTAATGCTGGCACCTCAGGCAGCCACATCTCCAAGTACGAACAGAATCTTCCTTGAGTCATCTTATTGAAATGTATACCCTCTCATCTTCTCTAATTGACTAAGGCTTCTTCAAGTATATAATCAGTGTCTGGTTAATCTTTATATTTCTCACCTCACAGGATACAATTATGAACATGTCTTTCTAATTGCTGGAATGAATGGGTGGATAAATTTAGTATAATGATCTTTGACAAACCTTATTGCCACTACAACATCTCCACACTAGTAGAAGTTGATTAGAGATAGTGATTTTTATAAAATCTTTCCAACTTCCATGCTAGAAGTTAATTCTTAGTGCTTTAATTCTTAAAGGGAGGTGTATGTCTCAGTAGTAAGACAGGAAGAGATTTCTAATGGAGACATTTATCCACATAGGTGAGTTCACAGTCTGTTCTTCATGACAGGCAGATATAATCACTTCCTTTTTTAGAGAGAGAAAGATTGCTTGTCTAACAAAAAAGTTAAGCTTAAGTGAATGGAATTCAGTGACATTTTTATGCTATAAACTACAGACACTTGAATCAGAATCCTTTAGATCAATGACAGAAGCCATTAAGTGCTTTATGGAAATCACCATGTAAAGTACAAAGGGAAAACCAATCTGAATTTAATGCATCAAATGTTGAAAAGTGGGGGAGAGACACCTATGAGAGCATCTGGCAGGAGGATAAAAATTTTAGTCCATCTCCAGAGTGTTATTTTTTCTTTTTTTTTTTGAGACAGAGTCTCACTTTGTAGCTCTGAGCTCACTATGTAGCCCAGGAAAGCCTTGAACTTAGCAATCCTCCTGCCTCTGCCTCCCGAGTGCTGGGATTACAGGCATAAGCCACCATGCCCGGCTATCTCCAGAGTTTTTAAATTATCTTTCCTCCACAGGAATCTGAAAACCTAGCTTAAATGAGAAGCAGTATATTTCAAGTGTTCATCCTCTGAGGGAGTTGGCCTTCTGCAGAAATTTTTTTTTTAATTTTTTTAGACAGGGTCTTGCTTTGTAGTTCAGGTGGACCCTGAGCTGACTACATAGCCCAGGCCAGCCTTGAACTTACAGCAATCCTCTTGCCACTGCCTCCTGAGTGCTGGGATGACAGGAGTGAGCCACCACATCCGGCATTGTGGTATGTGGTTACCGGGGATTAAACTTGGGATCTTCTGCTTGCAAGGCAGACATGGAAACCACTTAGCTAAATCCCCAGCCCTGTAGATTTTTTAAAAAAATAAAATGTTAAAGACTACTTTTGTAAAATTTACATCTACAAATTACATGATAATATACATAATCCATTTATGGAGGTAATGCATAAAATAAAATTGAGTCAGATATTTACATATGAAACTACATTTAAAGAAATTGAATGTGGAGGAAAAGGAAAAATGCTCTCAGCTATTCAAGAAAAATAAGTGATGATGAAGAATTTGAAAATCAATATGTGAGTAGTATTTCATAAACACTTTTGAATGCCTGTGTTAATTGGCAAGCCTTAGCATGTTTACCTGGAGATAAAAAGACACATCATGGCAAATAGAGATATATATATACATATATATACATATATATGTATATATATGTATATATACATATATATGTATATATATGGGTGTATGTATATATACATATATATGTATATGTGTGTGTGTGTGTGTGTGTGTGTATATATATATATATATATATATATATATATATATATATAGTCTAACTTGAAAACAAGTTAGACTTCATTAGGTGGTTTAGTGGGAAGAACCCAGGATGAATGAATGAACATTATAATGAATCAGAATGCTCCTTTGTAGAGAAATGACTTAAATCAGTAGATAGTTCCTAAATGCTACAGTGTCCTCAGAAAGTGGGCAATCTAATGGAAAGAGGCTGGATTACAAAGAATTGCAGAATATTTACAATGACCCTGCTCTGTGTTACTAGAAGTAAAGAAATTTTCATTAGAGATCTACATGGGTTTTCAGGGGTTGTGTCTTCAGATTCTTTTAAATATATCCAAATACTGCAATAGTTTTGGGGGTGAGAGCGAAGCACATACATAATTATTTGAGTGTTAAGTACTTGTACGTGCTGAGCCCTGGGGGATGAATGAATGGAGGTCAGGGACAGCAGTCACTGGAGCTGGAGAGAAAACAAGAGGGACTTGGGACCCCAAAGTTGTGCTGAGTGCCTGTCACTGCAGGGGACAGGACATCCGGGTAGGAGCTGAGGAAGAGGAGTAACATGCTGACAAGTGTCTCTGTTGTCCAGGATTTTGCAAGGACTGCTGTGACAAAATGCCATACCTTGGAGTATTAAACAAGTGAATACATTGTCCCCCGGTTCTGGATGCTGGAAGTCTGACAGGAAGACACCAATAGGGCTGTTTCCTTTTAAAGTGGGGGAGGGAGACCCCGTTGCAGATTTCCCCTCAGGGTGCTGGTCCTCTTCCAGATCTGTAGCGTTCCTTGGCTTGTGGAAGCTTCATCTTGACCTTGGCCTTCAGGTGCATGGGGTGCCCTCTCCTTGTATGTCTCCACGGGCTAAGGAGCTCCGTGATGACTGAACTTTGACCTGATCACTTGAGTAAAGACTTTCTTTCCAAACAATGTCACATCTGATAGTATTGGAGATTAGAATTCCAACATATCTTTTTGGAGGAACACAATCCATCAATAGCAGACATTGGACACATATGAACAACATTAGTAGAATTCAGTCTGATTTTTTTTTAAACAGGCAGTTGCTAATAAAACAAACACTATAATAATGTGGGTAAACTAGCAAGAGTGAAATGAAAATGGTGCTTTTAGCATTTAAATAAAACTGAATGTGGGCTGAAGGGAAAAGAACTCCCTAAGATCAATCTAGAGGATTTTATTTTTCTTTCTTTCTTGTTTCCCTTTTTGAGGAACATGATTTTCCTATTAGTGGATTTCAGTTTAGCTGGTGCTGCAATCAGAGTTTGGAGGCAGAAAAATATTGAAACATCTACATCAATATTAACTCCTTCCTATGAAAATAACCTTTTTCTGTGAATGGTTCTTATTATCTCATACTCATTCATCAGTGGTAGCACAGTAGCCCGTACTGTGACATGAAAAGACTTGGATTTTAGAATGAATGATGACATTAACTGGGTCTTTTTTATGCAGATCTTTTGAAAACTCTGGATGACAGTGTTGCATTGGATTTTAGCATATATATTTATATTTCTAGAGATAGTATTACTCTCTGTTACATCTGATGATACAATTCATGAATATAAATTATACTGCACATCCAATGGAGCCCTAAACTCCAAGAGAGGAGTGTAGACATCAGGAATAATGGAAGGAGAAATGTGATGGAAAAACATTATGAAAGAGACTGTTTTGATTTTGGAGACATATTTGATAATTATGTTCATTAAAAACAGTTGTTTTGGAAAATTTTCAGAAACCTCCATTAGATTTACGAAGAATATAGATTATTTCTTCTTTTGAAGTGTTGTTTTAACCCACCTTTTTTGAACTTTGAATAACTGTTTATTAAATCAACTTACTGTGTCACAACCAGAATGAAGAAAAAATAACAGAACAGAACAGTATAGAAAAGAAATGAATAGAAATGCACAGTGAAGATGAATTTGCATATTAAAACTGGGCTGTAGGACAGGTATTGTGGCACATGCCTATTATCTCAGCATTCAGGAGGCTGAGGTAGGAGGACTGCTGCAAGTTTGAGGATAGCTTGGACTACATAGTGAGAGTTTTTCTCAAAAACAAAAATCAATCAACCATTATAATATGCAGTACAGTTTTGACAGTGAGGTCACCCAGAAACCCAAAGTCTACTGATTTTCTTAAGCTCCATTTATGAAGCCTTGTCTTTTTAGAGGTTTGAAACCACCAATATAATACAGATCTGAGAAAATAGGGTGATATTAGAGAAACTTTCTCAGTCATCACCTTTTTCATGTATAATAGGTATTGTGAAATAGGAAGACAATCTTCCAAGGGGAAGGAAAACTAGAGAAGGCAGGGGAGAGCAAAGAAGGAAAAGAAAATATTTGAAGGTAAAAAGGCAAGCAAAGGAAACAAAGCTTATGTATAAAGGGGTTGAGGATTAGAAGGGAGGGCAGGGGAATGGAAAAATGAGAATCAAGATATGTCATATATAAGTACAAATTCTCATGATGAGTGTTATCATAATGTGTACCCTAAATGTACCAATAAACTCAGCCTAAGAAAGAAGATAATGGATGAACTTAGTAGGAGTAGAACAGGGTGACTTATAAAGGGAAGTTAAATCTATATCAGTTAAAACACTTGTCAAAGAAAATGCGGCCATTTAACATAGCCTAGTTTTCCAAATATAGGTGAATATCACATCAGGATATTAAACATTTTTCATAAGATACTGCACGAAGCTCATAAGGAAACTCTTTTAAACAGAAACGTTTGAGTAGACAAGAGTACACTGAAAGCTCAAGTTCCAGTTATCTCAAGATGGTGGTTATCAATTTAATGTCTTTCCTTCATTTCTACCTCCTTTCTCAACCTTTCTCCTCATCCCAATTATTGTGAGCGTAACTCCTGACTTCCTCGCTAAACCTACAGATGTCAGCAATTGTTCCCACTTTAGTATCTTGGGGTGTTCAGATTTGCAGTAAACTTTTATTAATTGATGCATTTTCATGAGATTGTGCAGAATACATACTCACATGGCTAGAAACAAAATTACATACTAAGAGGTGTTGGTAGAAGTTGAGAAAGTGGAAGGCTCACAGAGTTTGGAGCAAATGTAAACTTGTGCAGCCAGTTTGAGAAACAGTTTTGCAGCTCCTCAAAATGTTAGATATAGAGCTCCCAAATGAGCCTATAATTCTATATCTGATTATATACTAAGGTGAAATAGATACATGCCTGCACCCCAAGATTTATACCAGAATACACATAACAGCATTGTGCAATACAGCCAACATATAGAAACAAGAAAAATGCCCACACAGTGATACATGGACAAAACATGCAATATCCTGTACAATGGAGTACTATTCAACAAAGAAGAGGGATAAAATACTGATATACATCCTAGTACGGATAACTCTTGAAAACCTACTGCTGAGAGAAAGAAGTATGTCACAGAAGTTGCCACAAAGTACAAGTCTATTTATAGGAAATGTCCAGAATAGCTAAATCCATTGAGATAGGAGATTGGTAGTTGATAAATACGAGGAGACAAAATGGAGAGAAAGAGGGACTAGTCACTGTTGGGCATAAGACATTTTTGGGAAGATAATGAAAGTCTCTAAAATTCATTATGATAATAAATACATAATAAACATATGAAATACCAGTGAGTTACATGTTTCAAATAGGTGAATTTTTTGGTGCATAAAACAATGATATTGATCATTTTAAACAGGTGAATATTATGACACGGGGACTATATCTCAATGGCTATTAAATGAATAAAAAAAAAAAAAGAAAGGAAAGAACCAGTGGACTAAAAGTACAGTTGTCCTTATTTCCCCCAAATTAGGAGCCACTGAAAATTTCAAAGCTTGCCATTGTACATTTAGATTGATGTGAGTAAAGAGACATGTTTGAGAGGGAAAATAAAATAAGGAATTTCTACATTGTAGGCACTCTCTTTGTTCCTTGCAAAGGCTACAAATTCGGTTAAATGCACACTTGCCTGTCAGTTAAATGTCTCATCGATCATTATTCATCTGAGAAAATAATACAGATAGTTCTACTCAAATGATGTGCTGACTTCATACTGACAGACCATGTTCATACTCCGAATCCCTGACCCCAGTGGAGTCACCTTAATTTCTGGTAACTCAAGGTTACTTCACGTCTGTATCATCTCTGGTTGTGACTTACAACTAAGACAATGGCTGGGGCAGAGACTTAGCTCAGTGGTTCCAGCGCCAGCCTAGCAAGCACAAGCTCCCTGGTTTGATTGGTACCACATACAATACTGGGTGTGGTGACAAAGGCCCACCAGCAATCAATAGCACACACCACAGTGCTGGGCGTGGTGGCTTATGCTTATAATCCTGGCACTCGGGACACAGAGGCAGAAGGATTGCTGAGTCTGAGGCTTGCCTGGGCTCCATAGTGAGCTCAGGGCCAGCCTGAACTACCAAGCGAGACCCTGTCTCAAAACAAAAAACAAAAAACAACAACAACAACAACAAAAAAACAACAACAAAAAACCCAGCTATAAACAAAACTTGGAAATCGGGAGTTTGCCTCAGGGCCCTTGGTGTCTATAAATAGTAGTGGCGATTCTCAGAAGGCCAGGTGTGAATCTCAATGTGTCAAGAACGGTTTCACTTAGTGGTCCCTCATGTCACGTGGGTGGTCCCCGTCCCTCGCATCTACCCTTCCATCATTTCTGGGCTCTGTGTTGTTCCTTCAGGAAACCCAAAGAAATTCTGCACGAGCCAGTGTAAATAAGCCCTGGCGATAGACATTGCTGTGTTTCTTCACTCTGCCTGAATCTTTCAGCAGTGAAATCTAAAAGTGGTGCTATCCTGCTTCCACTGCAAAAAGTCATTTTAAATTGAGCTGTCGTGACGTCGAGATGTGATCTCAGCACCACGTCTCCCTGCAGCTGGAAGCGACTCTGGGGGCGATGCGCGGCACGCTGCTTTCACGGATGAAGATCTAGGGGCGGTAGGAAAGTTGCTGAGGGAGGGGCTCCCCCACCTGTGGCTGCCTCATGACCGAGCATCCTTCATCTCCGCTTACACCCCAAACTGCGCTCGCCAAGCTGCTTTCTTTCTTCCCCTGCATTCTGATATTTCTTGAAGGCAAATACTCCATTTTGACTTTGTTATGAGGCAGCAGCCTCGTAACCTACCACGGGCAGGAGTTATTTTGTAATTTTTAGTTTATTAATGCAGATTTGCAGAACATGAAGTTTAATTCATTTTAGGGAGTGGGTCCATGTACATAACATAGCTTGTTCCTTTTCTTTATCGCCTTCCCCCTCAGGTCCACCGCTCCCCTTCTGTCTCTAAATCCTTTTCTCCTATTTTCATTCATTGTTGTTATTATTATTTTTAGCTCATGTTCATGACGTGTTATATTTACATCCATTCTGTGTATTTGGCACCTGTGTGTGACCATATCATAAATCTTACTTCCCCTTTCTCTTCATCCTTGGTCCCCTGAACCCCTTCCATTTGCAAGAGTTCTGTCTTAATGTTTTCTTACATCCATCCTTTATTTTGCTCTTTGTGTACTTCGCTTTACTCAAATGAGAGGTATGTACAGTCTTCAAACTTGGGTGTTTGATTCATTTCACACACCGTTATGTTCTCAAGAGGCATTGAATTCAATTTATTCTTCTTTACTGGTGTGTAGTGTTCCATTGTGTTCAGAGAGCACATTTTCTTAACTCATTTATCTGTTGATAGATAGCCAGCATGCTTCCTGGAGTGAGCTACCAGGAACTGTGCTGCTATAAACATTGTTAAGACTATCACTGTGGTATGACTTTAACTCTTTAGAAAATGAACACAAAAGGGGAAAGGGCTAGCCGGATTCAATTTCTGATTATAGTTATCTGGGAAGTCAAGAGCTCTTTTTTGGGCTAATCTTCGATCTGTAGCCAGAGTTCATAGACAAGTCTTGTGCTAACTTTGGGGAAGACACTTGTGTCCATGGACATGTGCTCACATTAGGTGAAAAACACAAATCTCTGCTCTGTTTCTGTTTTCCACAACCACTGTACAGAAAGGCTCCAAAGTTTTTGATGGGGAAGAAAATGATATTTACTTTTCATGTGTGTTCAATATGTGTGCTCTTCAAATTATAAGAGGAGCAAAGGAGACAAAAACATACAAAAATGAGTGACAGCCTTTTCTTATCCAGTTACAGGAGTCATCTGCACAATTCTTGGCCTTTCATGTCTTTGTGTGTCTCAGAGTATTTTCCTCCCCAAAGGATTTTGGAAATCAAGTCTCCATCATTTGTTGTGAATCTTGGCTTGACAATGTTTCAGATGGACTGTCACTTTTGTTTCATAATTAAAGAATGAAATAGAGCCCTTTTTAGCTATTTTTCTCCATTTTTCCATTAGAAGTATATGCAGGTCACTGCTGATATATAGATTTATATTTCTTAGAAAAAGCGGATGTTGATGGCCAAGAAGATATAAGCCAACTAAATTAAACTGACTCTGCATAGGAAATGCCTACTTGCTTCTGGGTAGATTTTATTTAAACCATAAATACTTAATGGGAATTGGTGGTCTGTGGGTTTTGCTGGAGGGAAGAGTTATTCTTATTGAGCATGAGAGCTCAGGTGGCTCCTACGGAGGAAAAAAAGAATGGCTATGTGATTTATTTTTCCAACACAAGTTTGTGGTCACATCGTCTAAATGATGGCCCCAGGCAGCTTGGAGAAGTCTACTGTGCCTTGATTTTTATCATGTGCAAACCCAGTAGGAATGGTCCTCTCAAGCCCTGCAGCTTTGGCACAATAAGTGAGAGGAAAGGTGTAGCAGCAATGCATGGGTTTGTCCCCATGGCATCTTGACATCACCATAGCAACCCATGGGAAGGAACCAGAGCCAGACAGAGCTATAGGTCGGTCTGGTTCTAGGTCTGGCCGATGAGGAGTGACCAGTAGTACCTGTCCCAGTTTCCTGGGAGGCACAAGGACTGGGTGTCTTTGGTGTTTGCCTTGGTTTCCAGGGAGTCCAGGCCAAATCGTGGTAATCTCAGCACTCTGAGAGGCTGAGGCAAAAGATGGCAAGTTGAAGCCCAGCTTGGACAGTTTACCAAATGAACAGGAGCCTGGAGTTTTCAGAAGTAAAATTTAAAATTGGTATCATCCTATTTCTACTGGAACAGGTCTTTTCAGGCTGAACCAATGTGACACCAAGATATGACCTTAGCACTACCCTACTTCGTGGAATATGTGGCTTTTTTATTTTGGCTTTTTCTCAAAATAAAAAGTACCATGGATGTAGCTCAGGGTAACAGCCTGGACCGAATCCCAGGGACTGCCAAAATTTCATGGGACAGAAGATTGTGATTTGCAGGAATTAATGATTCTAGGGGCACCACACTGCTGGTTGTCCACACAGTGTTTCTAATCACTCAGCCTTTTTCCATCAGCACCATTGGTGGTGCCTGAGAGGTGCACATGTGTGTGCGTGTGCATGTGGGTGCGTGCATACCTTTATATGCGTGAAAGAGCAATGGAGAAAGAGGTGGCAGAGAGTCAGGTGGAGAAAGAGGTGAGGTAGGGAAGAGTGAAAGGAAAGCATGAGGAACATCCAGAAGAAGCCGGCAAAAGCAAGGGAAGATACCCAGGACACAGAGAAAGGAAATGGGATTGAGGGCAGAAGCAGGTACTAAGAAAGCCTGGGTGTGGTCAGGAGTCAATAACGATGAGTAACGGTGGAGAAGAGCGAAGAGAGGCGGCTGCTTTGGTGTAATTTATATCTAACTGTCCTCTTGGAAGCCTCCTGGTGAATGGATATGACACTCCTTAGTGGGTTCGCCCGCTGATGGGCTCATAGCTACTGCGCTATTAGGAGGTGAAGCCTGGCTCCAGGAGGAGGCCCCTGGGGGCGTGGTCTGAAGGACCTGTCTCCCTCCTCCTCCCTCGATCTCTTGGCTTCCCACCGCCGAGCCCTGAGCTGTTTCTCCTCTTCCAGGCCGTTCTGCCTCACCGCCCTGCCCTGGAGCCAGCTGACTCCGCAGTGAGACCTCCACAAACTCTGAGCCAAAAGAGACCCTGCTTCTTTAAGTTGTAAGGAATCGGTATCGTCTCTCCGACAGTAGAAAGTACCCAAGACACATATCCTCTATTAGCTTCGGGCAAAAGGACCTAGCCGCACCAGGTCTGCTTGGGCTGTCTGACAAATCACCTGGTGAAGTCCGTTTTTATTAGAGAACTTACCAGGACCAGCCTTCAGGCTGAACGTCCTTACCTCCCTGAGGCAGTCAAGCCAGGACTCCAGAGGCCTGAGCAGTGCCAGCTGCTGCCTTAGCAGAGAAATGAAGGCACATTCCCATAAGGACATTTCCCAGACTTACCTACAGGCCTGTAATCTCTTTTAAAATTCTCTTAAAATTGGAATTGTAGCAAGGCATGGTGGTGCTCACCTGTCATTACAGCACTCTGGGAGGCTGAGGTAAAGGACCATAAATACAAGCCCAGCCTGGGCAACTTAGAGACTTAGTGAGACCTTGTCTCAAAATAACATTTTTAAAAGGCCAAGGGTATACCTTGGTGCGAAGGTTCTGGGTTTACTGCCCAGTTTGGTGGGCACAAAAGAGTATTACCAAGTTTGACAACTAGGATGCAAAGCAGATCTTGTATTTAATATAAACATTTCCTATGTACATGTAAAATATAACAAGTGTTTCACTGATTTGGAGCTACAGACTGATGCCACTATTAGAAGAGACACGTGAAGTCTCCCTCAAGTCTTTAAAATCTCTACTAATGTGCACTGGACATCTAGGCAAAGCTCCTAAAAAGAAACCTATGCTTCCCCGGGTATGTTAATGCTGGGAATCATGATCAAAGGCAGAGTATGTGGCTATGCCAGTCACACTGAGCTCCTCTCCCCTCATGGAGGTTAATGTTGGCCCAGCCCCCACAGTGTTTGTGTGCGAGAAGCTGCCTCTCCTGCAGGGCTTCGCTGGGTCCCCATACTGTCTGGTTTCATGTGCTCTTGCGGTCAGCTGCTATGTCCTTCCTGGGGTCTGACCGCCCCTCATATTTGGACACTGGGCTGCTGTGAGGCTGAAGAAGCAGCTCAGAATTGGCTCCTTGTGAGAAGGAGCAGAGGCTTCAGGAGAAGTGGGCTGAGGTGACTGTTGGGGGTCTCTGGAGATGGGAACACAGAGGTGTAGAATTAATTGAAGACTTGTGCAGAGGGGCACACAGTCAGAAAAACAGACATTTCTAGACCAAGAGTGGGAGACCATGGAAGGTTCCTCACAAGGACAAGAGAATCTAAGACTGTGTGATACTTATAGTCAGAGCTTCAGGTACAGGATCAAAGTTAAATGTGTAGGATTAACCACCAGAAAGAGGCAGGAGGAGGGGGTGACTGCAAGGGGCACAGGCTCAGAGCTACCTCATTAAGAGCAGACTCTGGGCAACTGTAGTGGTGCCTGACTGAACTTCAGCACTCTGGGAGGCTGAGGCAGGAGGGTCAGATGTTTAAACCCAGCCAGGGCAACTAAGCAGTGTGGTGAGATGTTGCCTCAAAATAAATATCAAAAATAGAACACAGATATGCAAATACAGGATCTTTTCTTTGATACAAGTACCTGTAGAGGCAAAGGAGCTCTAGAATGTATGACAGTTTCTATAATATCCAAAAGGAATTTGGTGTGGGAATGTAATGAGGGGAAGGAATAAATATGACTTGGAAAAAAATAAAATAATATGTATATAGGGGGTGGGGAGGCGGTGGGTGAGCAGGGATGTGGGTAAAAATGAGAACTGACCTGTGTCACATCTTGGTACAAACTCCCCAATGTTTTGTGTGATTGTGAGCTGTGTATATAAAGTACCAATAAAGTTTCCTGAATAATGCAAAAAAAGAGAAAAAAGTTGCCAAGAGCAAAGATCAGCGTGAAGGCTTTGGGATCGATCCGCAGCACTGCCAAAAGGTCACTGGGACGGGACGGGAGTCTGGCCGTTCTTAGTCTTCCAAGTCAGAAATGTGCTTTGTACCCTTCACAGACCAGGAGGAATTATTTGTAGCACTTGGTGAAGCCAAGAAAACTCTAGATGGTAGACAGTGAGACAGCAGGACAGGGAGCATGGTGAGCGCTCACCTAGGGAAGCAGAGCCAGGTTCCAGGAACAGGAGGGATGTCAACTGTCCCTCCACTCCCTGTGTCTCATGGCTTCTGTGAATCCCTGGAAAGTCTGGTGTGGATGTGGCCTTTCTCCCTCACCTCTGCCATATACATTTATATTTACACACATATGTGTATACATACATGGAGATATATGCATGTATATATATATATATATATATAGTGCATATAGGAAGTATGATCAAAGTATACTATAAATATTAACATTGTAAAAACTTATTACAGTAAAAGATACATTGTGTAAATTCCTCCCCAAATACTCTCTCTTGCTTTGAACACAGGCATCCTATCATTCTTGCCTCTTTCAAGGCACTTACAGCTGCAAGTCTTTCTTCAGTGTCTTTAGGAGATGTAAATGCTGTAAATATGGTGACTGCTCCTGTTCTGCACCACCCAATAGGAAGGTGGCTTGTAGAAACATGATGCCATATCCTCATCCACCTCAGTCACTGGATCTGGCACCGTGTGACTCCAGCTCTTCCTCAAAGTCACAATGACCACAAAAAGAAGATGTTTTGAATCCATTCAGGCCATGGAGGCAGCTGGGACAGCGCAGCTAAAGACCCTCAGGAAGGAGGACTCCAGAGCTGCTGCAGAGGGTGGTGAGGATGGTGGGATGAGTGTGTTCTAAGCCGGTGGTGGCTTTTGAAGAGCTTCGTGGCAACGTGTCTTTTACTGTAATGTTTCCTAACCAAGCATATCATATATTCAATCATACCACATATATGTGCATAATTAATTATTCCTTAGCATTTTAAATATTTGGAAAAATCATATCCCACTGACATTCTGATCTTTCTATTTGGAAATTGGCTTTGTAGTGGAAAGCCACTCCCACGTCCACACAGATCCCTTTGCCATTTCCCACGAGCCAGGCCGACTTCCCACTACCAGCACCGTCCTGTCATGCAAACCCACCCTGGCCTCACAACAGCACAGGAAGTCCAGGGAGTGATCTTCCTCAGTGGCTGACTGGACGTGTAGCTTCCCGCCTACTCTCTTACCCTTCATGGGAATTATTATCAAATAATAGTGTTTCATACCAGTTCCAAACTTCCTTTTGGGACTGTGTTGGTGATAGTGGTTTGTGAACTCTGCTCTATAATCTCACCCCCAGGACCTGCTGTTATCCACATTAGACTCTTGTTCTGCAGCAATTCAACCAGGCATAGAAACTTGATGCTTTCTGTGACACTTTGCTTTAATGTTTCTTGAACTGCTGTTCTCTTTTCTAGAATTTTTTTTTTTTTTTAAGACAGGGTCTCGCTTTGTAGTTCAGGCTGGCCCTCAGCTCACTATGTAGCCCAGGCAAGCCTTGAACTCAGCAGTCCTTCTCCTTCTGCCTCCCGAGTGCTGGGATTATAGGCGTGAGCCTCCATGATCAGCTGTAATTATTTTAAAAATATATTTCACCTGGAAATTATGGCATTTTGACCAAAAATTAAAACATCTTTTAAAGGCAGATCATACAAACATTATTTGTCTTCCAAATCTAAACAAATCATGTCATACGTGTTGAATTTCAATCTCATAGAATGTAAACTTTAGTTTGACAAGTACATTTACTGTCTCTGAAGCATACATCTAAATCTAGCGTCACCAGATTATAGTAGGTGATGGAACACCGGATCTGAAAACCCTGGGGAAACCACCCAGTATATGTCAGGCGAGCATAGATCTCCTTTAAATGAGTTTGAGCTTGGATCTCTAGAGCCCTGCATACCTCTGCCTCAGTTTCAGAAAGAAAATGCAAATGATAACTACCTATGACTTCATCACTCCCACAGACAGCAAGTGATAGTAGAACCAGTACCTGAAGCGAAAAGGCATTCAAACACAGCAAGGCTGTCTAAAGGACCATCAGGCCCGGGAAGAAGGGCTCCTCTTTGGACTAGAAAATTCCAAGTTTTTGGTCCAAGGCTTCCATTCAATATTCACCTACCCAAACCTGCAAACGTTCTTCGTCCTACTTTGTTCAATTTTACTAACTTTAGAAAGCACTTGTTTCTGAAATAACATGTGTAACCTCTGTTTATTCAATGCTCAGAGGAAAGTTCTTGCTCGTGAGTCACTGCTCTCTGTGTAGATGTTAGATCACACCTTGGCTGATGTCAAAGGACTTTGTAGTTTTTATTCTTCAAAAAGACAAATGCCTCCCTGTAATAATTCCATAGGAGATGAAATTGCCAGTGGTGTCTTTGAAAAATCCCCAACTTGTGAAGTCTCCTTTCGACTCCTAATTCTTTCTTTTTATGTTTACCTAGATCATTCAGAAAGCTTCTGCAGGTAATTAGGCTCTGTGGAGGTGGCATGATTAAAAATATACAATGCGTATTTAAATAAAAGTATAGAGATATTACAGGAAAAGGCACAACTTTGTGTATTGTCTGTCTTGAAACATACAGGCAAGACAAGTTAATGCTATGAGACAAGTTGCCTTTCTGGGAAGGGTACGGGAGTGTGCTGGGATTTGCTGTTGCAAGCCTCTTCCCAAATCTGTCATGGCAACACGGAAGTCGCCACAGCGCACATTTGCACACCATGAAATCCCAGAGAGCTGTGTTCACCATCTACCAACCCCCATGACCTAACCTTGTCCTGGGTCTACACTCAGCAGAGAGGTCACATCCTAGCGTGTGGGGTCAGAGGCAGAACAAACAACCTGCTGAGAAAGGTGGCAGAGGTCAGGAGGGAAGATGGCGGTGGTGTCTGGCACTCATAGGCAACCCCAGGAAGACACTTTGGAGGTACACGCAGGCCACCCTAGAGGAGAGCTCAGTCACACACAGCCAAGTCCAGAGCTAGCTTCCGAGCCACAGTCCTCAGCTTTGACTGAGTCCTCTGTGACTTCCTGTGTCCTATTGTGGGATTTGAAGGACAGATGGCAAAGACAAGAGACCCCACACTCCCTCGGACAGGAGCCCTCGCCTGGCTGTCAAGAAGGAGTCCGACAGAGGGCAGCAGAGAGAGGTCCTGCTCAGCAGAAAACACTGCAGCCGGGGAGAATATTCTATTACAACACTGAGGCTGTTTCCTTAGAAACTTTTCCATCACCCACTCCTCCAACATCCCAGCAGCCCCAGGGGCTGAGGCTTCATTCTGCTTTGATTTGATCTGGTGCCGCAGCGCTCCCTAAATCCGGTTTACTTGAAGCCAAAGGTGTTTCTCAGACCCCGGGGAGGTCCGTCCGAGTGTCTGGCGGTGGTGCGGAATACAGCAGCAGGTCGGGACGTGTGAGCAAAGCTGGCTGCGGGGCTGGTAAGAAGGGCGGCGTCAGGGCGAGGGCACGGATGCAGCGGTCCCCCAACTGGAGCTGGTGCCGAAAAGAAAGCACGGCTTGCTTGGAGCTGCTCTCAGAGCCACGGGAGGGGTGGGGGTGGGGGTGGGGATGGGGGTGGGGCGGGGGTTGGGGCCAGATGCCCGCTTTTTTAAATTGCCACAAGACATTGATCCTGGGAAACCTTTGCACTTTCAGCTCAGTGTCATCCATGGGCGCTCAGGAGCGCTGGAGATACTTTAATAGGTTACCTTAGTTCAATTTATAAACACGAAGTAAAATGCCATCTTTCTGGGGTTCTTTCTCCCCAAGCATGGAACTGGGCTCCGTTCTGAAAAAAAAAAAAAACTTTCTGCGACACCCAGAAACGTGTGCCTTCCTTTCTTAGTAATAATTCCAGAAACAATCTCCAAGGAAATGCTCTACGTAGGGCGATAAACCATCCTCCAAGGATAATCAAGTGCCGACAACGGCACAAACCCTCCATAAATCCCGACACGAGCCGAGAACCGTTCTCTCTTCCTGACATCCCGAAGAGAGCGTTTTACAGCCTCGCCATAATAAGATCATCTTGCTTTGGAGTCATTTGTGTTGTAATTGCTTTAAAATTTGAAAGAGTGCTGGATTTCCACAGCTCATTACACCGGATTACATCAGGAAAGATGGAGGTTTTTTTTTTTTTTTTTTTCCTAAAAAAAAAGAACTAAGAAAATGACCTTTATTTGTTCCTTTACCCTGCCGTGTAATTTTCTGATAGCCTTGTTTTTCCCCCTGGACACTGCGGGACTTTCTCATCCACGGACCTCACCAACTCCGCAGGGGGGCGCACCCGCCTCCTCTTGTGCTTTCTGGGCTTCCTTTCCACCGCACAAAACAACCAGGAGGCACTTGGGGCCTTGGACTTGATGCTTATCTGGGGACCAACCAAGCCTGGTTAATTAATCCCATTCCTTCCTCTTCCTGTCCTGGGGAACGGAAGCTCAGCTCTTCCACACCTCAGTGCCTGGAACATCAGGACAGTGAGGTCGTAGGAGAAGGGAAAGAAAGGCAGACTGTCTCCCATCCTTTAGTTATATCTCTGGCTTAAATTCCCAACGACCTGTCAATGCTTACTACCAGAGATGCGTCACTTAGAAGACGCGTGGGCAGCGTTTCAGACAGCGGCATTAGAACGCTCTGAACTGGATTGGATCTCCAGAGTCCAGAGATTTCCAGTGTATTTTGATGCCTAGAAAAGCAATGGGCTGGACATTGTGCAATGGGTGTATATTTACATTTTAATAATTCGTGATAGGAAGACACATTGCCATGCATCCCCTCAAAATCTTCCCCCTCACGGCAAACAAGTTCGTCCCGTCATGCCGCCTACTTTCTGCGACAGCTCTGGTATCTTCTCTCCTGATTGTCTGATACATGTTAATTTATGGTGCCTGCTGCTGCCGGGCGCCACCCAGTGGAAACGCTGCTTATAACATACAACGCTGTGTCCTCATCCACTGCAGTCACCGGATCTGGCATCGTGTGCCTCTGGCTCTTCCCCAAAGTCACAGTGACCTTGAAAGGGAGATGCTTTGATCCCCTCAGGACGTGGAGACAACTGGGACAGCACAGCTAAAGACACTCAAGAAGGAGGACTTCAGATCTGCTGCAGAAAGCAGGAGGACGGTGGGAAGAGTGTGTTCGTAATGAGGAAAGGATTCATGGCAATGTATTTTTGCTTGTAAAATACTTTGACAGTGTAAACACGCACCATATTTTTAGCGAGTGTTTTCAATCCTAGGGTACATACAGTGAACATATATGACAAATACAGGAAGCCTACTTTCTGGAAGTTCAGAGGTTGGTTGCTACACAACAAAAATATCATGTCTTATCTATTTTTCAATGAACACTGCTTCACATATTAACATCTGCAAAATCAAAATAGTTCAGGGAGAAATGAACCCTTTTTCACTGTTGGTGGGATTGTAGGCTTATGCAACCACTGTGGAAATCAGTGTGGAGGTTCCTCAGAAAATTAGGATTAGAGGTTCCATTTTACCCTGCTATTCCCCTGCTAGGACTATACTTGAAAGAATTAAAAAAATCATATTGTAAAGACATTCTATTGTACCAATAAAGAATTCAATTAAAAAATCAAAATAGTGCATTAATGCTGCTTTAAAAGTAAATGCAAGTAGCTGGGTGTAGTAGCACATGCCTTTAAACCTAGTACTCTGAGAGGCTAAAGCAGAAAGATCCCAAGTTTGAAACTAGCCTGAAAAATTTAATGTCTTAACCAGATTCTATTTAAACAAACAAAGAAAAAGAAAACAAAAGATTAAATTGCAAGCAGCCGGGTGGGCCACAAGACATAACTATCAATGCCCAGATCAGCACAGACATTCATTTCATCATTGCTTCTAACACTAGATAGGTCTGCAGACCTCTTTTGAAAAAAATAAAATAAGATTTCTGAACGACAATAAAGCATGACATCAGAATGTAATTGGAGGAATTTTCTTTATCAGAGTTCCTTCAAATAAAAATAAAGTTTACTGTGAAGAGTGTTTCTGTTTCCATGGAATATGACAAGAGTTAAAAACCATTTTGTGTATGAGGCACTAAAGGAAATGGAGAAGTCACAGGGTCTGAGGTGGCCAAGAAGGAATGATCCATCTCGCTGAGACTCAGAGGTGCAAATCTCCAAGTGATTTCAGCATGGCCCTCTCCAGAAGGGTTAAGAGAAGATGAGAAGAGGTTCTTCTGTTTCCAAATCCTTACCTCTTGTACTGGCTTTCGACCCTACCTCTTTACTATAAAACCATTTGAAAAAGCATTATGAATGTTTTAGTCTCCATTTTGTTACTGTGACACACCCCTGAGCTAATAAATTTACAAAGTGAAAGGGTTAATTTTGGCTCAGGTTTGGAGATTCTTGCCACGGTCAGTTGGCCCTGTTGCTTTGGCAGCTGTGCTGAGACATCTAATGGCCCTGAAGACAGTGGCCAGGGTCCCACTCTACTCTCCAAGGGTCCGAGCCCGATGACCAGAACATTTTCATTAGGTTTGTGCTGTTAACATTTCTACCAGCCCCCAGAAGGTAAGTTAGACTTTAACATACAGACTTTAAGAGACACTTAGGACCCAGATCCTAGCAATGTATGCAGATATATTTATATATGAATGCATATTAATATGCAAATATGCACACATATATAAACATGAGCACATGTGCAAATGCAACGTAGACATAAGCACGTATGAAAGTGTCTTCTTGTCATCGTCTCTCATAGACTTTCTACCATCCAGTCTTGTTCTTTCTTGCCTTGTCCACCTTTTCTCCCCATCGCAGTTTGATGATAGTTCAGAACTGGAAGTGGAGTTGGATTATTTGTGATGAATGTATGCCTCATATATCACAAACACATCAGCAAGGTTCACTTAGTTTCTTGAAGAAAGCATTAGAACCTCTGTTATAATTAATAGTAGAGCAAGCTGGATTTTTCTAGTAACATCAGAAAGATAGCTAATGTGATTTTGATTCCTAAATCAAAGGAGCTCACTCTTTTTATGATTTGCACAGAAATGTGGCAGTCTTTTCTGCCTTGCTGGGAGGCCTCTGGTCTTCCTGGCTGAGGAAGTTTTCTTGTCTTTTGTTTTTCACTGTGATCCAGGCATAGTCATGTATTTTGCAGCACAACACGCAACAGCTAAAACCTGGAGGAAGCAGCCTCTATCCCCACAGTAGAGTGCTACTCAGCTATAAGGAATAAGTTTGAATCCTTTGTAGAAAAAATAGATGCATCTTGAGACCAAAATGCTTAGTGAAATAAATCAAACATACTAGCTTAAGTGTCACATGGTTTCTCTTACAAGAAAAAACCCCACAGCATAAATAATTGAAGAGCCAAATGAAAGATAGATGATAGGAAACAGGGAGATAGATCTTTTGCAAATGGGAAGAGGACCAAGAGACAAAGGGAGCTAGGAATGAAGGGATGAGAAATGAAAAGGATTAGGGTGCAATATGTTCTTATACCGAGTCCCACGATGAACTGCATACCACAACCATGAAGTAATAAAACAAAAATTCACCTACACTGAGAGAGTTTTGACGGCTTGCCTAGAAGCACTTCATAAATCATCCTTCTGTGGTATCTCCAGGTCTCGCCATTGAGAAAAGATTAATACTGATTTCAAGGTTTGCTCACTAAATTAGAATAATTCAGCATTGACTTCTGTCACAGGGCAGAGTTCTCCTTGCTGGGGTCTGGGTGTTTCTGGCTGTCGGCACCACAGGGATCATTTCCTTAGGGCACAAGGTTTGCAAAACCTCTCTTCCCATCTCCTCTTTGTTCCGTGGGAGATGGCTGCGAATTGGTTCTGTGCAGATATTTTGCTTCTGTTTATATATGTGTTTTGGCTCCTGTTGCTTTTAGTTTCACATGAAATCATTGTCAGATAAAATAAGAATGCAGGGGAATCTGCATATGAAAAAGAAGGCAGCAGCCATATTTGGAGCTATAAAGAGGAAAGCTGTGGGTCGGAGTGGAAAAAGTTCAAGGTTGCAAACTCCATGAGTTGTAAGTACGTGCAAAGAGAATACAAAAATCAGAAAAGCAGAAGATAGGGAACATTGGTCTATGTGCAGACTGGGTGATGTTCAAGGTCATGTGTTCAATGCTACAACAGAAATGATAGAAAGTGCTAAAATCAAGCTGTTCTGGATTGCCAAAGCCACTCATGCAAGGATCTTAGAAATGAAGAAGGATATTTCTCAGGATTACACTCTTAAATGATAATACTCTCCTTAAATTGGAATAAATAAAATATATCATTAAAGCGATTTAACCATTTCTTTAAAAACACATACTACTGAAAAAATGTAAAATTTCATTTATGGCTTGCTAGATAAGGTTCAAAAGAGTTTCCTCTGAAAATTTTGTGAAGCAGCCAGGCATGGGGGCTCAAATTTATAATCCCAGCTCTCTGGGAGGCTGAGGCAAGAGGATTGCATGTTGGAGCCTGGCCTGGACAACTTATTATTTTATTGAGACCCAGATACAAATTAAAAAATACAGAAAAGCCTGGGAGTACAGCTCAGGATGAGCTATAATGATCCCTGGGTTCAATCCCAGCCAATAAAATAGAAAACAATTTAATAAAAATGAATAAACAAATAAGTAAACTCAACAAATAAGTGGACTCAACCTCTGAGAGTTATTGTAAAGACAGGTAAACAGAAGCACAGAGAAAGCAACACTTGCCAGGCATCTGGCTGTGACAGTCTATTTTGTGATTCAGAGCTGACTTGAGTGTGTTCTCTTTACAGGCAAAATAGCTGTTGCTTTGCGCCAAGTGCTTTGGCTCCTTAAGGGAGCGGTGTTTGAATTCAAGGAGGGGAGGTCCAACTTCCACAGCCAGGCAGGGACCAGAAGGATGGAAAGAGCAAGAAGATCACAGCCTTTGACATGGTGACCCATTACCCAGTGAATGAGAATTACTTTGTAGAAGCCTCAAAAGGAAACAGAAAGGCACAAATAACCACACATGATCGCAATGGTGATATTTTCCACAGAGTGATGGTCGTCATCCCATACTCCCTAATGCCCTTTGTTTCACTAAATGCTGACCTGACCAGCGGTTCTGAAAGAGTTCATTTGCACTTATGGAGAGAACATCACTCTCTCTAACTTGTGAGAATCTTCTTCTCACAGATTTGCATGTTGCTTTTCTCTGACTTGAGTCAGAGGTGGTTGCTGTGTCTTGAGGTCCAGTGTGGAACTGGACCACACAGAAGACTGTGATGAATTGTCCCAATCAACGTTGAGAATTCACTTGCCATGTGTATTTAATATACTTTATGCATAGAGTTCTATAAAAATGAAAGCCAACTTTCATCAAAGAAGTAGCAGGACCATGGATGAATTTCATGGAATGGGAAGTTAATCATTCCTTATTTACCTGATCTTCCTAAACTCCAGAATATTATTAGCTATAAAGTGGGAATAATCACTCCAAGGCAAAACTGTCTTGAGCAGAGAGTGAAATCATAAGCCCAAGTCACCAGATACTATCCCTAGCATAGCTAGGTATTCAGTTAATGACTGAGGGTCACTAGTGTTTAAAATTTTTAGCATAGATACAGCATTGCATTGGTCTAGTTACTATGTGTGATTTGGGTAGAGGGTGGTAAGTATAGGATAGACTACGTTTCCTATCATTCTTATGTGCTTGTTGTATTCAGCATTCTCTTCCTAGTTCACAATGATGTGAGGAGTATCCTCTCTTTCATATAGACATCTCAAATGGAAGCCTCATAATGAATGGCTAGGAATACTTACTTGGTCTTTAGTTGTTTCTCTGTGTTGTATCTAGTGCTCCATTTTCTCATGGATGGCTTGATTATCTTTAACATTTTTTGTAACTGTAATATCTCACAAAGGTCAGATTTGATCATAAGCAGCAGACATGTGCCTTCTTAATATAATGAATGAAAAGAAAAAAAACTATCTGCTGTAATAAAATAAGGTCTTTGGAAGGGAAGCAGTATGAGAGAAACAGGAATAAAGTAGTCTTCCGGGTCCAAAGGACGGGTCCCTCTCCTCTGGGAGGATCTGGTAAGACTTGCTAGAGAAGCTGGAACTTCACATGTGTTTGAAGGATGGGTCAGGTTCATGCAGGGAGATGGAAGTGAAAGGCACTTCTAGCTGGGTGTCATGGATGTGGGTGATAACACAGAAGAATGAAAGGGGGATAACAAGTGTTCTTTGGAGACCAAAGCTCAGGGCAACTGCAGGTGTCTTATAAGATCAGAGGGAAAATGCACATCCAGTTGTATATGGACAATGGTGTTGAGATCTGAGCAGAAAAAGCTTGAGAAACACGACATGAGATACCTGTGGAATCGGCTGTAGTTTCTATGGTTATAATCCCAAGGGTGGAGGGATGGGATAGGACAGTGAAGAAGAGAACAGCAGTCACAAAAATATAATTGGAACTTTGTTTCTGCCAATCAGGAAGGATGTGAAAGGAGTGATAATCAGAGCAAAATAATGCCAAACTTTGATTTTTTTAAACTGAATTCTTTATTGGTACAATTTATATACATCTCAAACTTTGATGTTTTGAACAAAAACATAACTTGGGTTATCCCCTTACCTTTCCTTTTCCTGTGCTGTGAAAAACTCAGGGAAATGTGATGAACTCTGGGCTGTCTCTTTTGTACCATGCTGGACTGGGACATGCATGATTTCCAAGGACTTGGCTCAGCGTAAGTCACCCACAGCGGATGCCATCTGGGCACCCAGCCCATGCTCTAGATGTCCTACCTCCAGCTTCCATAAAAGGACCGAGAGCCTTTCCATGAAGGCGAGGTAACCCATACTGAGTGAACTGAAGAAGTGTTCAAACACAATGGAGGGTGCGGAAAAATCCCAGGGTTATACACGTCTTCAGAAGTAGGTTTGTTTTACTTCATCCATCTGGGGCATGATAGGACCTGTTTGTGTCAATGTCCAGACAAAGGTCCCAGCCTCAGCTGAATATTGGGGAAGCTCATCCAGTGATCTGCGTAGAGTCAATAAGAGGAGAAATTAGGGTACAGTAGGCATGGGGAACCCTCCCTTGACTGGGAGAATGATGAGATAAGTAGCCATAGTCACTCCTGGCCAGTTTCTTCAGGGAAAATCAGTTGTGGATGAAATCTTGATATTACCATTTATTTGGCATAAGGAAATGATTTCAGTTTTCTGACTTCTTCCAGCGAAGAGGGACACGGCACCTTTATTTCCAGATTGTTTTAATGTCTTATGTCAGATATGGAAAAAATTGTTAGAGTTGGAGAAACAAACTAGGTGGGAAATCACCTTCCTAAGTCCCATGGAAAAATAAAGCAAGAAAGGAGCAGACAACCATGGAGGGTAGTTGGCCGCCATTTTGTTTTTCCCTTTCTTTACCTTTGTTATAAATGGAGACAATTCACATTATCATACTAATTACTTTCAAAGTTCCTTAGGCATCATTGAGCTGAAAATTGCTTTCTCAGTGGTTAAGTAATCAATACTCTTTTGCATGAATTTATTGGCAGAGTTTGGTTCCAAAGACAAGAAAAGCAAGGAGGCAAGGAAATCCATTATGAGAGTATAATCAGCTGTCTATCTTTTCCTGGAATGCATATTATTCCTGTGTGGCATGTATTTAGATTTTGAGCCAATGCTGATGATAGTTATGTGGAGTAGGTAGTATTACACTTGATCTTAGCCAAAAGGCCGAGAAGCGATTGGAGTAGGTAGTATTTACTAGTGTAATGAAGATCAGTTGGGCTACATGCCCTGGCGTTTCCTTGGACCCTTGACAGGATAACAACTGTGGCTTGTTCTTAGCAAAGCAAAAGTTAACCTGGACATTGTAGCAGTGAATATTCCCTGCAAATGTGCTCGCACACCGATGAACATGGGGTTAATGGGCAAAATCACTTTTTACTGTCTCCTAGAGTGTGTCGCAGTCTTGCTCCCGCACAGCTGTGACTCAGGCTGGCTTGTCACCTCTCTCGTAAGTTTCTCCTTCTCGATGTTTCACTGCTGCACTCCTCTCCAAGTGTTTTATGGGAAGTGGGAGTAGGTCTAACTGAAAAGCCAATTCTGACTGATCCAAAGTTCACGCACTTCTTGATGAAAACCCCAAATAAAACCCCTTGAGGTGAATACTAGTCCTCAGCATGACTGACCAGAGGTGAATCAAAAGCCTCAGAAATTATACTAGGTTTACACTCAGATCCCAAATCCAAGAAGATGATGTACTGAAATAGCTAAGGATTTAAAGGACAGGTTACTTACTTCTTTATGTATTTAAAAAGAAACACGTGATGCATGATAAGTATGCATATTCATGGAGTAAAGTGTGATAATGTGATACAAATGTACATGTGTAGGTATCTAAGCAGTGCAACTAACAATTCCATCTACTTAAATACTTCTTTTGGGTCTGGAACTTTCTAACTCCTACTTTTCTAGTTCCTTATAAAACATACAGCAGCCAGGCGTGGTGGCTCATGGCTGTAATCCCAGCACCTGGGAGGCAGAGGCAGGAGGATTACTGAGTTCAATGTTTGCCTGGGCTACATAGTGAACTCAGGGCCAGTCTGAACTATAAAGTGAGACCCTGTCTCAAAAAACAAAACAAACAAACAAACAAAACCCCCAAAACCAAAAAGCAAAAAAACATACAGTACACTGTATGTTTGTCACAGACTTTAGTATGACTGAGAACATGTAGTATTTGTATTTCTGAACCTGCACCTTTTTGAAGCAACAAGCACAGCTGGGGGTGGTGGTACACATCTATAATCTCAGTACTCTGGGAAGCTGAAGCAGGAGCTTTGCCAAGTTTGAACTCAGCCTGAGAAACTTATTAACTTAGCAAGATCTTTAATTAAACTAAAAATGTCGAGGGGAGCTGGGGATTAAGTTCAGTGTAAAGTACCTGAGGTTATTATCTCTTATGGCAAAATTTAAATAAATAGCAAAGTAAGACAAAGACAGTGGTTTCCAAGGTCTGTATCTGATTACTTTAACTGTTCCTCATACCATCTTTCCTATGGCAATTAATTCATTTAATTCTGGCTTTAGGGGAAACATTGTAGGCAGATAAACAAAGAACAGGTAAGTGGCTTGTCTGATATACTAGGGATACTTGGATTTGGGGCACTGCGGTTCCTATGGTCTGCTTTGGGAGGTCTCTATTAGCAGCTGAGTCAGGTAAGACAGGCATGAAGTGATGGACTTCACTTCCTCTATACAATAGAGATGGAAAGACAGACTATAGAGGCGGATGAACTTGACAGGTAAGTGACATAAATCATAAAGTAATATGTTAAGAACAGCATACAGAAGATGTAACTGAATGGTAGCTAAATTAAAGAGGAAGCTCAGTCAAAGCTCAGTCCCAAGGCTGGACTATATATCCTGTCTACTTCTGATGTAGAAAGAAAAGCAGTCAAGTGCATTTCCTGTGCAAGCACCATCATACATTCTCATCTACTGACTTTGAGTCAAGCACAACCACTCTGAGTTCCAGGCTGAGTTCCAGAAAGCTGTGTGGTGGCAGGAAACTACTGAACTCTCCCTACTTTAGGTTTTCTTGAGGAACATTCTCTGTACCACAATTCCTAGAACAAACAGCGCCAAAGGAAGGTGGCGCTTACGATGTGATGCACTGCATGTGTTCACATCCTGAGATGAGAGCTCTGTGTCAACAGAGTCTCGTCCTTCAAATTCTATGGACTCGATTTTCCCTGATGGTGATGTGGGACATGATGCTAGATGATGATGACCAAGAGTTGATGTCATCTGCCATAGAACTAGACATAGGTATAGTTTGGATTGAACCATAGGGTCCTATGGAAGCGCTGGACAATGGACTTAGAGTAAATTGCTCAACCTTCCACACTTCAGTTATTTTTTTTCTTCTAAAAGTGAAACTAAAGATACTTAACCCGGTATTAAAGGTTTAAAATTTTACAGTTTATTCACATAATAGAGAATTTAGGCCTTGATAATTGGCAGTTGGTGCTGCCATTGTGGTTTTCAATAGACTTCCTTGCATAAACAAGTTTATGGTGGGGGGAGGTAAGTCATGGGCCCTGACACTCACCTGTCATCCAGCACTCTGAGACAGAAGGGTCAAAATTCAAGCCTCAATGGGGCAGTTTAGCAACTTACTGAGAAGTGTCTCAAAAAAGATAGAAAGGGGTGGGGATATAGCTCATTGTGAAGACCCTGGGCTCAATTTTAGTACTGCTGAAAATAGAGAAAGATTGAAAGAGGAGGGAGGAAGGAAAGAGAAGAAAAGAGAGAAAAAAGCCAGGGATTTAGCTCAAGTGGTACCACACCTACCTTGGAAGCACAAGGGCCTGAGTTCGATCCTCAGTACCACCGCCAAAAAAAGAGAGAGCAAGAAAGAGAGAGAGAGAGAGAGAGAGAGAGAGAGAGAGAGAGAGAGAGAGAGAGAGAGAGAGAGAGACAGAGACAGAGACAGACAGAGACAGAGACAGAGACAGAGACAGAGAGACAGAGAGAATGAGTGAGAGAGTGAGAGGAAAAAAATATCACATGAAATTTACAAATGTGAATAAAATTTTAGAGCCCATTGTAAGAAAATAGCTTTGTTAAATACATCAATGATACAAAGAGAAATTTTCTGTAATGTACCTGGAAGACGACACAAGATTGCAACATGTTTGGGTAGTTTGTAACTTGGGGGCTTGGAGGTGGAGGACAGAGTTCAGATATATGACTCACATCTCACTTTTTTCTTTCTTTCTTTCTTTCTTTTTTTTTGGTGGTTCCTTGGGCCCTTGTGCTTCCAAGGTAGGTGCGGTACCATTTGTGCTAAATCCCTGGCCCTCACATCTCACTTTCTATAGATTAATTTTTTGTAAAACTTCATACCCTTGTGAAAGCTACTATTCTTCCCTCCTAATTCTTGTTTCAGTCAGAGAAGACCACTGGAAAATGCAGGAACAAGATAAAGAATGTCAGCGTCTATGTGTTGGATCACAATTTTTCTTACTCAGGATACTCTAGGCAGTTGCTCTTCCATCTGAAAAGCTGTTACTGGGTTTTCAAGGTTCAGTGCAAATGTCACTTTGCAGGTGAGAAATTAGCAGTGTCCCCTGATCAAAGAAGAAATAACTTCTTATATTTACTGCCATGAAGTAGCATTTGAATTTAATTCTGTTGACAAGAAAACCACAGACTGGTCATGTTTACATGTGGATCATCACTCCCTGTGAGACAGTTGAAGATAGGGGTGACATCCTATTTGTCTTCTCTTCTCAGTGATGAGTGTAGAAGAACTCGCTCACTTTTGTAGCACCGATCAGCCAGTCAGTCAATGGAGAGACAGATATAATCCTGTGGAAGGGAATTCATGAATCCAGAGACCCATCATATCTCAAACTAGAAGGGCAAAGGAGGGTAGTGAATTATAAATTTTAATCAAGCTGATTAGGGAAAGGAGCAAGGAATGACAGATGGGGAAGATTCAAAGGGATAGAAATCTAAGTTCTTCCAAGAATGGTATGGGGAGACTGCAGACAAAGGCATGGGAGTTATTATTTCATCACACAGTGCCAAGCTCTTTCATATGACCTGAGGGCATTGAAGGAATTACTAATCTTACAGGAAGTATTTATAATTCTATTCATGAAAATGTGACTAGAATGTGCACATATGTATACATTTTACTATTATGCATGTAACCAAAGTAATATGGGTGCAGAGACATGAGGTAGGGTTACAAAATATAGTGAACATTTAAATAAAAATTTATTATAGGAAAAGACACACTGCCATGAATCCCCTAAAAATTCCTTCTCTTCACTGCAAACGGACTCATCCCATTCTCCCTGCCACTCTCTTCAGCAGCTCTGGAGTCCACATTCCTGAGGGTCTTCACCAGGCGTGATCATGGTGACTGCTGCTCCCAAGCACCACCCAGCAGAAAGGCAGCTCATAACACATGACGCTGTGACGTCTAGCACAGTCACCGGATCTGGTACTGCGTGACTTCCGTTTCTACCCCAAGGTCACAATGACCGTGAGAGGGAGACGCTTTGATTCATTCAGGACATCGAGGCAGCTGGAATAGTGAAACTAAAGACCTTTAGGAAAGAGGACTCTAGAACTGGTGAGGACAGTGGGATGAGTGTGTTTAAAGTGAGAGAGATTTTGAGAGGGTATTCATGGCAGTGTATCTTGTACTATAATACAATTGTTTTAATTTAAATATTCACTCTTGTGTGATTATACCTGTATAAGACTGTTTGGTTATATTTTTAAGCGATGTGATAAAACCTTGCATGAAAAGGTACATATCTACATATCCAAAATTTAAGTCTATCTCCTTGAACATTTTGAAGGGTTACATGTGTAATCCATGCAGCACTTCCTGTAAAATAATGCTGTTACTTTACTATGCACTTGAAAGTGCCCTGAAAATGAGCACCCAGAGCTCCTGTTTCATCACATTATTGCTTGTTAAATTGCTGTCCTGAGGATCAAATGCCCTTACTGCCAGAAATCTGTGGTGAATTCTCTTTCTAAGAGTTTCTCCCACCCATTGCCATTTTTACAAAGTCTTCCACCCTTGGGATTGTAAGCGATGTAGTGGGGTTTGTAATCGAAATCCACATTAAGGCAGAAGGCAGTACCAATCCACATCATTGTTCCTGTATTTGATTTCACTCCAACGAAGGTGTTGTACAGAGAGAATGATTGTGATCATGGCCTTATGGAACTTGGCACAGTAATCTGCAATCAATTGCATGGTCAGATAGCTGCTACGAAATGAACACCAGGACTCTTTCATCTTGTAAGTGAGGTTGGAGTTGGTTTGTAAGAAAAAAGCTCAATAAAACAATGGAGCAGAAGTTTGCTACAAGCTGTTGTAAAACCAGTTTGTGTCTTGGGCTTGACATTCTTCTTTGTGGTTAGTCTTTGTTTGTTTATCTTCACTATCCACACTCTCTCAATTATATGTTTAAGACTTTTATATTTAAATCAACCAACCTAAGCAGGGAAGTGGGGGCCAGAGGAGGAGTCCATTGGTCACAATATCTTTTTCACTAATGCCTCTCTGGTGTACTCCTTGTATGTCTAGCCTTTCAGGGATCAGAACTTCTGATGTTAAACGTTTACTCCTCTTGGATACTTGGCATTTGTTTGGAATTATGCTGTTTACACATCTTGCACTCACAATTTCACTGGCACATACACTTAAGTCAGATATTCCTAAAAGGTTTTGCAAACAGAATGTAGATTTGAAGAACTTTCATGAACTGCTACTTTGTGGGCACCATCTTGTTTCTCCTTTGAGATGCTTGTTTGTCATCCCTGTGTCAGACTCAGCTGCTTGTGGACTGAACCTGTATGAGCAGTGAGCCAAATAACCCCTTCCCCATTTAACCCTTGAGTGCCAGGTGTTTTTGACTCAGCAATGAGAGAAAAGTATCTAGCCCACCTTGGTTCCATCTTAAGTGCAATAACAAAAACAAAACCAAACCAAACACAATAAAGTAAAAATGTATGTCCAGTTACCTTCATGGAATATATGGTTAATAAATTATAAAGAGTTTATTAACTTACCCATAGAAAAGATATTCTCATCCATTTAAGTATAAACTGTAATGTGTGTCTGATTTTCAATAATAGTAACTATTTGAGACATGTAAGATGTTCACTCTCAGATACAGATTAGGTGCAGCTTGAATGCCTTTCACAATCTTTTGACATAATATGATCTTGCTACTCAATTATCAGTCTCTGTTATGAATTGCATTTTCAGTGGCGTTAGTTTTTTTTTTTTTTAATTTCCCGTTTTGGTGGGGATTGAACCCAGGGCTGTGATTCAAACGTTCTACCACTAATCTGTATCCTCAAATCTTGTAGTTCTTGTTTTTGCATTAAAAATTTGAACACATGGCAGATTTTATTCTCTTTCTCTTCATTTTCTGTAGAAAGTCAAAATTCCCCTCCTGGGGAGCCACCCATCCTATGACTTGGTTTTATTTCATCCACATAGTGTAAGAAAGAGAACAGAGCTAGTTCTCCCCCAATTTGTTAGCAAAACCCCAATGATTTGTTAGCAAATCATTCATACCTACTTACGGGGGGCAGAGAGTGAACAGGTCACAACTGAAGGCATTGGGGTGGTGAGACCAAGATGCAAATGTGAAATTATCAGGAACTTTCATGATTTGAATTTTAAATGCCATCCTTATTAAACAGGAAATTCCACTGAGGTGCAGTAGAACATTATATTTAAAACAATATTAATAGATATTCAATGCTCATGATAGTTTACTGTATGCATCATTGTGCATGCTTGCTTATCTGTCTGTCTGTCTATCATCTATCTATCTATCCATCCACCCATCTATATGGTGTTACAGGGAATTTAACTCAAGCCTTCACACTAAGCTGTGTCTCTAACACACACACACACACACACACACAAATACCATTTTAATTTTTTTTTTTGTTTTTTGTTTGTTTGTTTGAGACAGGGTCTCGCTTTGTAGCCATTTTAAATTTTTGAGACAAGTCTTGCTGATTTGCTCAGGCTCCTGCCTCAGACTTCCAGAGTGCAGGGATCATAGGTATGCACTGCCTCAGCTGGCTTGGTGAGTGCTTTTGAGATAGTCTGGGTTGCTGGGTCCCCAGGACTGAAATGTCACATGTGCACACTCTGTATCTCATTCCAGCTCCGCATCCCATGGCCACAGGATGCTGCTCTGAAATTAGCTAAGAGCTAACATCACATCATTCTGTGAATAGCACACATCATCCCCTTGCCCACTCTCGAGCATCTTTATTAACCTTTAATGCACCTGTTTCAGGGTGCTTCATAAACTCAGAGTCAAGAAATAGCTATGGTGTCCTGAAAGCAAACTGCTCTTGCATAAACAAGATCCACAAAGGAAGAATAGTGCTTTTCATTTGGGTACTAGTTCACAATTAAAATGTAACGGGTAAAGTAATTAAAAGGTAACCAAGGGAGACATTCTGTGCTTGGGACTAAGCGCTGTAATTAGGTCCAACATATGCTTTACCAGCTAAAACAGAGTATGAGGCAGGTATGACATGTTCAGATTTGTAGAGGTTGTAGCAGATACATGGGCCAAAGCTAGGAGAAGTCTCTGATGGACTTTGTTAGGGTACAGGTGACCTTTCTCCCAGCACTGATGGGGCAAGGTTGACACAAATGTTTGTATCATTTTACATTCTGTACCCTCGAGTGAAGTGTTCATATCTGTTCAGAAACATTGTAGAATTATAAATTCGCTCTCATTTCTATGAGGGAGAAAATGAATATGTGGTTGTATGCCAGATGACTCTTGAGGTGCTTTGGCTAAGCAAGTTCTTTCCTCCAGCCCCCTGCTTGAGGAAATCTACAGGAATAAGAGAGGACTAATAAATATTGGATACACTGCCAGTATTCACATATTATGCCATTAGAAGCTTAAAAGCAGTATTATTTGTTCTTGCCGGGGCTTTCACTTAATGGCACTGTGCCTGCCTCACAAGCACAAGGTCTTGAGTTTGATTCCTGTTACAAAAACAAACAAACAAACAACCCGGTATTATTTATTTTATAGTCATGGAATGGAAACGAACAAATGGAAAACACTTTTACAAGATCACATTGCAAATAAATGGCAAAATCATTCTCTGGACAGGTATCTGGACCTGTGACTTCATTTGGGAAATGTTCTTTGAATGGACATTCTGCCAGACCCAGCAAGGCTGAGGACAATGGTTAGCATTATGCCAGTTCTCTGTTTATAAGGAGAGTTTGTGCCCTCCTGTGGCAGGAGAGGAAGTCAATTAGTAATTAGAACCACACCTTTAAGCATTATACAGCCTGACATAGTAAGTTGATAGTAAACATCCTCAACATTGACCTCAGCGCTCAGCTCAGTTCTTTAGTTTGTGTCTTATAGGAGTTATACAGGTAGGAAGGGTAAAGGACATTTGAGACCGAGAAGACAGCACTTGGGGGGCCAGGTCAGAAGAAGAAAAACAAGATAATGCTGATGGGAGCCAGTAGTTTTCTTGGTCACTGAGTGCTTTATTCTTCCTCCTTTCCTGAGTCCATGCACAGACTTAGCCATCCTCCATGATGTTGTTGTAGGTTCTGGACCATGATTTCCCACGTCATTACTAAGAGGCTGAGCTTTTACCTTGGGCGTAGGGTATTCCCAGCACAGAAGTAATGCAGCCATCTTGTGCCAAGCAAGACCACTCTGTTTTGGGTAATTGGTAAAAACATGACTAAGAATCCTTTGTTTAATTTCTCTTGTTCTCCTCTACCTTTTCTTGTGATTTTTTTTTTCTGGTGAGAAATGAAAGGATAATCTATATCAAAACCTGCAAAGAACACTGGAGATGTTGTGAGTTCTTCAAACAGGGCATCTGTTATTTTGCTCACTGTCGCCTGACCTGTCCCTGGCTGGTCTTCAACTTTGTTTCGTACTTTGCCTAATTTGGGTCCAATTTGGCATTTACGTGGGATATTTTCATATCATTCCTCTCTTTCTGGAAGGGCTTCCCTTCACTAACTTACCCAGTGGTTCCTCACAACAGTGGGCTAGGAGTGACTTCGAGAACTGGGGATGAAAGGTCTCTACAGTGTCAAGAAAGGCTTAGATTTCTTCTTCTGTTTGCTTCTCACTTTTCCAGGAGGGTCAGTTCCAGAAGCTATCAAGTTGGGAAATAAAGCATTTAAGAAAAGATAATTAGATTCCCTTGCATCTAGTTGAAATTAACAAGAGCCACTTTAAGCTGCTGGTAGTTAATTGCAATTACTCTATGGAAGAATAACTATTTTAGAGAACTGAAATTGTTCTGACCACTAAGGATTATTATGAAGCTTTTGTGTTATCCATGATGAGAGCATTTGTGGAACTGCTTGACTTTTAGGCAGGACCACTGAAGAACTTCCTTACTAAACACATTTTTTTTTGAGACAGGGTCTTGCTTTATAGTTCAGGCTGGCCCTGAGTTCACTATGTAGCCCAGGCAAGCCTCGAACTCAGCAATCCTCCTGCCTCTGCCTCCCAAGTGCTGGGATGATAGGCGTGAGCCACCACACCTGGACTAAACACATTTTTATGAGAAATTTAGGGAAATAAAATACGCTTTCATTTTTATCAGAGTCATTATTTTCCAATTGTAAAAATAAAATAATCTTATAGGTCAAACTCTATGAGGTCACTGTGCAGTAGGGGGAAAAATGAAGAAAAGATGACAAGAATTTAGACGTATAAAGTGATGATAAAATTTGAGACTTGGATTTTATGCAAATGATTAGATTATGTTGAAATAAAAAGGAAAAAGGAGAAATGTATAATTCAGCAGGAATCATCAAGAATACATGAAAAATTAACCATGAAGGTCACAAGCCAAAGACTCAGTGATTAGAGCAATGAGAAGAATGGAGAGTTGGAAGCTATTTTTTCTTTCTTTCTTTTTTTTTTTTTTTTTTTTTTAGCACTTTTTGTTTAATAAACTCTGGACATCTGCATTTTGGTTTCTACTTTCCATGTCTCTGTGGCAAATTTTATGGATCTCACCAAGTCTCCATTTCATTTATCCCTGACTCTAAGCCTTGCGGTGACTTTCAACTCATTCTCTTTTCTTTGTCACACGTTGAGTGCCGGGACCTCCTTCTTTATTCTCTATGACACTGATTTTTCTACTGTCAGGGCCCGAGCTGCCATTGGCAGTATAGTCACTTATCGCTCTGCATTGCCCCATGATAGCTCTGCTTATTTCTATGGACTGAAAGGTCCTTCCAGTGCTAAATTGTGCAGAAGGGATCAGCACTGACAGCAGCCCCTACCTGTCTGGAATTATACTGGATACTTTGCGCAACATCTGACTTCATCTTGAAGTGACCCTGCAGCAACTATTGTGGTCTCCACTTTACTGATGCGTTAATCAGCCCAGCAAGTTAATGAACTCTTCCACAGGGACATGTGGGAAGGATGCAAATGAAATCCTATCTGAGTCAAAGCTTCTGCTTGTTTTATTATGTTACAGCATAGGCAACCAGGAGTGTTTCTTTATTGTAGCGTCAGAACTTAAGTCTTTCCGGATGTATGTGGTCTTTTGATTGTTTTGGGCCTCTGTGTATATCTTTTCCTTTCTTCCTTTGTTCGTTTGTTCCTTCCTTCCATCTTTCTTTCCTTCTTCTTGTTTCTTTTGCGTATGTTTCTTTTGTTTATGTATGCAGTACATGGCGATTGCATTCATCTAAGCGAACTGGTGTTCATATGTACATACCACATTTTAATCATTTTGGCTTCCCCTCCCCCCTGCCCTCTCATCTCCCTACCCAGATGCTTTTCCCATCTTCTCAAATAAGTCAGACACAGATGGCTGAATATCCCATTTGTTTTTAAAAGATGAGCAATCTAAAGAATAAACAATTTAAAGAGCAGACTAAAAGATGGAGGACAGGAAACAGGGAGGCAGACTCTGTGTGTTGTTTCTACCTCTTTTTCTCTTACTGATTACATTTCCTCACTACTGTTCTTAAGATTGTATCCATGAATACGTCTGGGTTAAAAAAAAATTTTTTTTAGCTTTTTGAAACAGGGTTTCACTTTGTAGTTGAGGCTGGCTCTGAACTCACTATGCACCCCAAGCAAGCCTTGAGCTCACAGCAATCCTCCTGCATCTGCCTCCCAAGTACTAGGATGATGGGTGAGCCACCACGCTCAGCATTGTCATATGTGGTCCCAGGGATTGAACTTGGAACCTTGTGCTTGCCAGGCACACATGAGAAGAACTGAGCTAAAGTCCTGGCCCACATTCATGTATCTTAGAGGTGGTCACAAGGAATTCACCAGGAAGAATTCAGGAGAATAGTCTCAGCAGGAAAACAGGGACTGATGAAGTATTCAGAGGTGCAGAGACCTGGATTTGAAGAGACTGGCTGTAAGGAGCGGTCACCAAGGTGACGCAGAGCAGACTCCTGTGCTGGACCCATGCGTTCCCCCCAGAACCTGCATGACAGCTGGCCTTGGACGGGTGAAGCATGGCATCTGAAGAGACTGTGGAGATCAATCTGCCTGTGAGTCACTCGGCAAACTCCTCTGAGAACCAGAGTGTGAGGTGCAAAGGGAACATGGCAATGGGTCAGACTGTAAATTTGTAAATTCTCTCTCTTCTTTTTCTCCTCCTCTCCCTGCTCTTCCTCCTTCTTCTATTCTTTTCTCCTGCTTCCTTTTCTTTTCCCCTCTCCCTCCAGATAACTTTTCTTCCTTGTACCAAATCTTCCACAGTTGTGTTTGGCTTGGCTTGCTTGACTGATGAATATAGGTCCTCTTAAATGACTTCTTTATTCACTCTGTTTTACTATGAGGAAAACAGTACTTTTCTCTCTTTCCCATTGTAATTTAAAATGGGGCTTTATACCTGTAATTATGCAAAATGGCCCCAGTGTGTCTAGTTTTAACTGAGGAAATAGAAGCACAGAGAGGATGCCCAACATCTCAGATCAAAGTGGCAATAGTCATGAGGTGTGATTTTAAGTCTCTGGACACTTGAGTTGGTGTTTTTCTTCATATTATCCTTGCAGATTTAAAAACAAAAGGAAGAATAAAAAGGAATCATCCCAGTTAATTTCTTGACAAGACTTAGACCCTGCAGAGTTGTTAATAGGAATTTCAGGCTCTGGAATGTTTTTGATCACCTGACAGCTCTGGCAACAAGGGTTTGAACAGTTCACAGCGAAACAGATTAGAGGAGCTCTGGGTCTCATGACAGAAATCAGAATTTCAATTAATTTTAGTATTTACCTGTGTCAGGCAAACCCACAAAAAAGCCCAGGGAATCACTTGTGAAAGCCAGTATTTGACTTCCTCTGAACATTTGTTGAAATGGGTGAGACTGAGACTGATCTTCAAATTAAAAAGAAATCATAAAGCTTTGCAAAGGACATGGAAATACATTTTATTTGAGGTAGAAAGACTCCATGAAAAATCAATTTCCTGGGCCGGAGATTTAGCTTAGTGGTTCTGGTATCTGCCTACCAAACACAAGGTCCCTGGTGTGATCCCCAGTAACCACATATAATAATACTGGGTGTGGTGACTCACACCCACCAGCAATCAGTACCACATACCACAGTGCCAGGCTTCATGGCTCACTCCTGTAATCCCAGCACTTGGGAGGCAGAGGCAGGAGGATGCCGAGTACAAAGCTTGCCTGGGCCCCATAGTGAGCTCATACCTTAACTACAAAGCGAGAGCCTGTTTTTTTTTTTTTTTAAATTAGTTTCCTTCTTCTCTGTATGACCAATTTGCTCACACACTTTCATCCAGTTCCAAAAGGAGCTCAGGAAACTACCATGTATAACTCCACACACTGGCATCTTTACACATCCATCCAAACCAGCTGTAGGATTCTTCCAGCTGGTGGAGGTGTTACTTGAATATTCTCAAGTTTCTGACCCTTTAGTAGTCACTGGCCTTTGCTTTAACTGCAGAGTCTAGGCATCTACTTTTGGTGCCAATGCTTCTATATCATTTGCCTTTAGTATTTCTGAAATACCAGAGTGCTTCCACATCACCAAAGGCAGGTTATTATTGTGACTATGATAAGCTATGAAGAACTATCTATTATACAACCAAACTAAATAATCAAAATATAATAGTAAAAGCATAAAACTGGAAAATGTTATCTTTAAGTTCAAAGTACTTACAGTTTTGAATGTGCTGGTGATGTCAACTTATTACACACTTTTATCAGTATGGGAGTATAGATCAATTAAATTCATTTTTTTCCTTTCCAGAAAGTTTTTCCTCTGATTTTCAATTGTTATGCTATTTATGCCTAAATTTTGGGAATGCAGGAATTCCCTCTGCTATTAGTGGGAACAATCTTAATAGTTTGGAGACAGTTTTTGTTTCCAGATACTTAGCTATATTAACTGCAATTCTCAAAGTCCTAACTGGAAATTCCTCCTGCTCATTCTGTAGTACTGGGGCAGATCCTTAGAGCCTCCAATTCTGTCTGCTCTACTTCTGTTTCCCAAATTAATTTTTTTTTT